>PVJA010001891.1:26410-116620 GCA_004027025.1 Myocastor coypus
CTCCTCCCCTCCCCTCCCTTCTCCTCTCCTCTCCTCTCCTCTGCTATCTCTCCTTCCATTTGGTCTGAGAGGCCCATGTGACACACAGCCTTGTGGGAAAGTCCACACAGTGAAGAGCTGAAGCCTTGGGCCAACAACCACATGAGTGGACACAGAAGCGGATCCCACTGCCCTCAACGAGCCTTCAGATAACCACAGCCCCACCTGACAGCTCGACTTCGCCTTCACAGTCAGATGCCCTGTGTGGAAACAGCCTAGCCGAGCTTCCTCCAGACTCCTGGCCCTCAGAAATGAGGGCACAAACGTCCACCATTTCAACTATCAGGTTTAGGGACAGTATGTTATATATGAGCAGAAGAGAGGAACAAGAACCAAAGGAGGAGGGGAGTGAGAGCGCATCAGTGCAGTTGAGAGCGGAGAGCGTAAGAACTGTCTGCCTAAATTTCCTCTTTCATTTTTATGGGTTTTTATCTGCATTCTCCTCATACATTCTGGCCTAAGTGACTATGTCCATACTGTTGTCTTTCTGACCGCCTTTGGTTACACCAAGACAAACAACTGTGCAGAATAGTAGCGAGGGAGTTGCTGAAGGAAGAACGTGAGAGCAACGTGTGCGACTGCGTGCCTACTCGCAGGAGTCTGCAAGCACGTTACACGCTCTCCTCAAGTGCAGAAATGGAAAACAAAACCCATTCCTCAAAGGCCACTAGCAAACTGTAACTGAGCTCAGCGGGAGGTGCCTGTGTGGAAATCTACTTCACGCAGTGTGACAGGCGTCTCTGAGAGGAGGCAGGTGCGGGGAAAGGCGCAGTGCACACAGGTGGTGGCTGGAAGGTCACCCTGCTCCTCAGGAAGGAGAGAAGCCAGAAATCTGGACCACAAGTCCTGAGTGGGCTCCAAACCGTAGGCCAGACATGGGACCCAAAGTAAAGCTCTGTTGTTTGTCCCGGTGGTGAGGGACATGACTGACACAGCCCCTCTGCCTGGGGCAGGTATACGGCCCGAGAGGCGCGAGGCTGCCTCCTCTTCACCTCACTAGAGCATTCAGCGCGTCTCGGTGTGCTCAGCACACAGAGTCCTCTTGGGGATGCGGGGGGAGTGTGTGCCGCTTCCTGTCCTCATGGACATCTTTAAAGTTTTTTTGGTCCCCGGAATCAAACTCAGGACCTTGCACTTGCCCAGCAGGCTCTGTGCTTCTGAGCTACCTCCCAGGCCTCCTGGAAGTCTGGACCTCATGTGGAAATGACATCTCCAGGAAGCAATGAGGAAATAGCAACACAGTATGCATGGAAGGCCCGGCCTAGGCTAGAGGTCACGTTCAGGAGAGATCCGTGCAGGATCTTAGGAAAGGATCACTCAGCTAAGCTCTCAAAAAGTTGGAAGAGAAGGGGAAAGGAAGGGTACGTAGGGTCAGCAGAGCTTCACCCTGCCTTGCGTTTTGGATTGTGAGAGGCGAATGGCTGTAGGATAGAGGCTGAGCTCCTCCCCTGTGGTACCAAGAGGAGAGAGCACCCTCTGCATTGGCAGCCCGCAGCCCGCAGCCTCGCCAGAGGACCGCGGAGGGCCCAGAGCCGGTGCTGGACCCCCGCCTGACCAGGGTGCGATTGGGGCTGCCTTCCATTACTGGCATTTCCTTAAAAGTACAGGACGTTTTCCACGCTTAAACCTATCTCCCAAACCCCCGGGGCCCTGTTCCGAGAGCTTTGATTCCCCCTGAAATGGTCTGGTTCTCAGAATGTTTCAATTTCTGGATTTAGCAGCCCTGAGCTGTGGTGCAGAAAAATATGTGCTGGAAAATCCTCAAGGCTAAGAACTCGAAAGTGCCCTGTCGCCGGCTAGAAATTGTGGAATATTCCATTTTATTTTCCATCTTAGTGTGATCATTTCTCCAGACAAAAACAGCACAAAAAGCATCACACAGACCGGAGGTTGGGATGCAGTTTTTCTCACGTATGTGAATTCTAGCACACAATGAAACTGCGCCCATGTGACCCGGGTGCGGCAGAGCGTTACACCCCAAAGCCCCCAGTTCAGGAGTTCCTAGCACACGCCAAGTGTTTCAGAAGGCCTGGTCATTCCCTGTGACTAGTAAAACTAGAAAACACCTTAATAATCTCATTTTTCAACTAAGAAACACTCATTCTATTTATTCTTTTCTAATTTTATGTATTTGGTACAGAATCTTGCTATGCAGCTCAGACTCATAGTGATCTTCCTGTCTCGGCCTCCCCAGGGGTGGGATTACTGGTGTGTACCAACAGCACATCTGCTTTTGATAGGGGCTCGGGGCACCCAGGGTGGAGCCCAGCACCGCACGCAGTACCAGGAATCAAACCTGGGTCCTGCACTCACCTAGGCAGGTGCTTAGACCACTGAGCTATCTCCATGGCCCCAAACACCTATTGTATTCTAAGTAGTGAAGAAACTGGTTCTTCTCACTTGAGTGGATTTTTCAGTCCACAGCTGACAGAACCAGCTGACTTTATTCCGACTCGTTTCTCTTTTCTTCTTTGACACTCGCGCACACCTTGTGGTACTGTCTCGCCAACCTACTAAAACAGCTCCCTCAAAGAGCAGCAAGGACATCCGGCCCCCAAGACCCAGCCTGTGACTCAGCCATAGAATGCCCAAGTAGGGCTCAGGAAGTGGGAAGAAACAAAAGAATGGGAAGAGGAGCATTCCCCAGCACACAACGTGAGCAGGTAGAGAACGCGGATGAGGCGGACGAGGCTGCCCTGCTTCCACCAACAGCTGGGCCGACCGTGCCCTGCAGCCTGAGCCAATCTGTCTGCCTGCACGTCTGTCTCCAGTCTGTCCTCTCTGTCTGGTCACCACCTCCTGGGCCTTTACCACACTGTCCCTAGGTTGTTGCTGACCACCCCATCTTTTCCCCTTGGAATTATAGAAGTTTAGCCACTAAGATTATTTTCCAAAGAATACAACCACTGGCCCACCCCTCCCAGCAAGCCAGGCCCCAGAGCTTGCTGCCTGCTATCCAAATGACTCCAAAACACCGTCGTCAGACCTACACATCTACATGTACCTCTCAACTGGCTGTCAGTTTGCTTTCTGCTGTTAGGAAATGATTTTGTGCATTTGCCGCTGTGCCTGGGTGTATTTGGTGGTGGCACCTCAGGGAGGCCCGGGCATGCCTGCCCACTGCTCTGCTCCTTCTTCTGGGGCACAGCAGCTGTGGTGGCTCCAAGGTTTCCCCAATCCTTTCCACTAGAGCCCGCCCCCCACAGTTTGCCTTCTCCCTCTCTTCCAACTCTCATGGCATCCCACTTATTATTATATAGCCTTCCCCATTTCAACAAATAATTTCAAAAATGTTTGAAGCAGAGACTAAAATGTAATTTTCTAGAGGACAGAAAACCATTTTACTCTCCTTCCACAACCCTCTGTGCTGCGTCAAGAGCTGTCTATGACTTCTGATAAATTCTTAATGAATTGAAATAACCTTGTGTTACTGGGAATGAAAATCAAAACCGATGGCATGATGGACAGCCCCGATCACATCTAAATTCCACTGCGTGAGGCTATAGAATTGCTATCCTCATCGCAGTACCCTCAGTATCAGTACAAAACCTGCACGCAACACACATCGAAGTATTTGCTAGACAAAAGACTGATTAAGCGAATAAATAAACGTGAGACGAAACCATCAAGTAAGACAAACCAGAGAAGACTTTGAAATAGGTATCGTCTCCACATTACATGCGCTTAGTTTCTATTTGCAACTCAAAAAATAAAGAACATAAGCGCATCGTGGTCTTCCCAGGTAGAAGAAGCCTGGGTCTCTCAGGAGGCAGAGGCATGGTTCAGTCAGCTGATTCTGAAACCAGCATTCAGCCTCACTTTGCTGAAGGAAGCGGAAGCTGGTCCAGCTGTTCTCCTAGGAAAGAAGACCCGGGAGATGACAGCAGGGGCGAGAACGGTGCGTGCAGCCCCAGGGACGCACCACGCGCGCCTTCTGGCGCCCCTCCCGAGAGCACCTAGTGTGACGCTTAGCACAAACAGAGGTGAAAATGCTGCGGGTTATTTGCCTAGCCCTGGCCTATGTGGCCAAGAAAGGTGGGCGGCCACTGGAAGGGATTCAAAGCAGCGTTCCAGTGCCCGAAGCTGCAGGGCTGATTCCCTGCAGGAGCACGGACGTGCGGTCTGCAGCTGCTCACGCCGGCGCTGGGGAGCGCTCCTCTTCAGTTCTTTTGTTTCTCCCCACTTCCGGAAGCCATTTCAGCTGGCGTGAGTATTTAAGGGTGAGAACCTTAATGAGTATTTCAGAAAGCCCTTCCCTCGGTGCAAAAGGTGGCGTGCACTCTGGATACAACATTGAAATGAAACCTCAACAGAAGAAAAATTACAGAAATGATCACAAGACAGGCTAAGGTGGAATGGACCCCAAGGAAAGAGTAAGCGATTATCAGCAAAACAAAAAGATTTTTGTGTACACTGTCACCATTTCCTGCTTTACATAATACAACACTTAGCTCCAAAAATTAATATTTTATCTCCCCTTACTTTCCACTTTCTTGAAAATAATATATGCACAGGTTAGGGCGCCATGCTTCACAGCCATGACCCCATCTTCCTCTAACTCGCGTCTCTTCTGGATTCCAAAACCAAATTCTACGTCATTTCCTCTAAAAGACAATCTGCTTCTTCCCCTTCTGCTCTTCTAGCCTTCTTAAAACAGCTGACTATGAAGCGAGGCTGGTGACAGCATTTCGCACAAACGAGGTCGGCTGGACTGCAGCGAGGCCATGGCAACAGTCACGAGTGAACCTTCAGTTTCACATAGTCACCGTCGCAGTGTTTCCTGGGTAAAGCCAGCGGCTTGGCTGTAGGATGGGGTCCGCCCTGTACCTCCAGCCTTCGCCATGACTGTCTCCTGGCAAACCGCAAGACTTCTTCTTCTTCCCTCAGATCAACACTTCATCTGCCATAAGAATAAGCAACCGGAGATCAGGGAAATACTTCGCATGTGCTTGGTCTGATTTCCAGCCAGAGAACTCAGAAACAGAATCCACAGGCCCCTAACCTCTGTAAATGAAAATTTATTGTAAATTACATCTGCAGGGATTGGTTTTGATGCTCTAATAATATTTACTTCTACAAAATTAAGCATGTAATATCATGTGGGCACACATTACAGGTTAAACCCGCACTTTGATCGGAAAAGAGTCTCTGTGCATATTGAATAATGCATGCGCTGTGCACTCCCATGGAAGGTAGAAGAACAACAGGGATGCGGAAAGCTGCCACCGTGTCCGCCTGAACAAAGTGATCAGAGCTGACAGGAGTTTCTGGAGCTGGGGAGTAGGCCGATAGAAGTCCCTTGCTGTCCTTCAAAATCCCCACAGCTCGAGAGGAGACGTCATTCCCAAGGATGTCACTTTTCTAAAATGATGGCATGGGACGAAGAATTAGCAGAGCCTTGCAAGGCCCAGTGGAGGGGAGTCAAGAGCCTTCTACCTGTGGCGCCAAGAACCGACCAGCATCCACCAGGGGACACAGGGCCAGGCTGTGTCCAGAGAAGAGGAGAAGAGAAGCCACTCACTAGGTCAGCCATGCAGGAAAATTGACTTGTACCGATTACACCGATCCAAGATGGAGGCTCTTCAAGGGCCACAGGAAGGTGACAGAGTGTGAGGAGGAGACCAGGAAACCTACATTTCACCTGTGGACCCTTGGGAGCGAAAGACGACGAGAGCAGGACAGGAGGACACAGCAACAGGCGAGTCTGGGGCTGTACAAGGTAAGCCAGATAGTCATGGCTGGAGTGTGCTCACGGGGGAAGTGCTGGGAGCCAGGGGAAGCTGGAAAACTGGGCGGGTGTGTGGAGGCGCAGGAGGCCTCAGGACTCGGCGCGGGGAGCCGGGGGAGCCGGGGGAGCTGGAAAACTGGGCGCGTGTGTGGAGGCGCACGAGGCCTCAGGACTCGGCGCCGACAAGCTACCTAAGCCTCAACCAAGGTGAGCATCCCGACTGGTTCACGCCGACTATTAGCAGCTAGGCAACCTTGCCCCGCGTGCTACTAACTTTGCGAAGGTATATATAAGCATTCGTATTATTGCTCACAGGGCCAGCTCACCAACCAGGCAGACCAGTGACCACCTAACCCTGATTTGTTGTGCCTTTTTCCTCACTGCTGCCACTGTTTCTCCTGAGGCCCACAGATCTTTACATGTGAGCACAACAGACCCTCACATTTGGCGCTGGGATCAGGACACCCCGTGTGAGATAAGCATCGGTAGTGGGAACGCTTCCAAACAGCACCCATAGGGAGGGAAGCAGACTGGTTAGGGCCAGCAGCATTCAGCACAGCTGTGCACATGGCCCTGGCCCATGACTGTGGTACGCAGTTTTAGGTGTAAAACTTGGGGATGGAACAGGCTCACTGGGGCCAGGAGGGCTCACTAGGGCTGGAGAGATAAAGGAACATGAAGAGAGAATGAGGTGGAAGAGAAGCCCAAAGGAAAATGTTGGACTGAGTTAAAAATAGGACAGAGTTTCAAGAACTGTAGATGTGTAGCCAGGCGTGATGGCGCACGCCTGTAATCCCAGCACTCGGGAGGCTGAGGCAGGAGGATCAATGTGAGTTCGAGACCAGCCTGGGCTACAAAAGTGAGCTCAAGGCCAGCCTGAACTGCATAGTGAGACCCTGTCTCAAAAAGAAAAAAAAAAATTGTAGATGTGTATAGACGTGTATTGTGTATAAAAACACCTCTTGTTTTCTTAGTTCTTCTTCTATCTGTGCTGCTTTCTAAAACTACCACATAGGACTATTTTAAAATCAAGTCCCAAATGGAACAAGGAAGGTAAGCAAAAGTACAGCAGATAGAGCTTGAGCCCCCTAGATTTGCTCAATTAGATAAAAATAAAAGGACAAAGTTCATTCAAATTGCGAGCAGTGAGCAATTGGTTCCAAGAACCTAGAGGCACTGGGCCACTGGGGGGAGGGACACACACTGGGCTCAGGGAGGCCCCCACGCTCCAGTCTTAGGCAGAGCCAGCTGGGATGCCCCAGCCACTTACGTGGCTGTGTGCCTGATCCACCCACAGAGGTCGGTGCATACCACCAACTCCCGTCCTGTGTATGGGGTGCTAGGTCAAGGGTCATGACTATGGTACCCAGTGGCCTTGGCATGGGCTATGGTCATAGCTGGCGTCACAAACTTGTTAGGCTCAAGATAGCATCTATGTCTAATATCTGGGCAAAACCAAGACATCTAGTGGACAGAGCCAGAGGGACAGCAGGCACACACAGGGCTGCACAGAGGCCATGGCAGCTCGGAGGAACTTCGCTGAGTCACTAGACTCTACTTCCGCCTCTAGGGAAGTAGAACCATTTTCTTTATCTCCTTCGCAACTGGCACTAAAATAAGCCAGACAGCAGGTGAGACCCTGGAGAGTTTTCAGCATATCGACCATTTCTGAAGTTCAAGTCCCTAATAATCCAGGACTAGTTGTACATCTTCACGAATCTGTACCTTTTCAAACCTTAAAAGAATTAAAATAAGCTCTTGCTACTTCTGACTCTACTGCTCTAACCCTTGAAGAGCTTAGTAGAAATGCGAGGACAACAGACTGTGATCCCAAATGATTGGAAAGGAATAGCTAAAGCATGTTTGAATCTAGGAGATGATTTATTGTGGAAAGGAAATTTATTTGAATATTGCATGGAATGGTCATCTGGAAATGTGGTTCACAACTGAGCCATTACAAAAGATGTATTAACTGGGGAGGTTGCTTTTGCTAGCACAATCAACTGGCCTTTGCCGTTGCAAATATATGAGCAGGCCTGGAGGGAACCTCCTCCTAAGGGTGAGGCACCCCTTCACTGGGCTTCCTCCAGGCAAGGCCCTGATGAAGCATTCCAGGATTTTGCTGCATGGCCTTTGCAAGCTAGTGAGAGGATTATAAGTGACAAAGAGGCAAGCAAAGTAGTAGTTCAGTAAGCGGCCCTCGGAAATGCAAGCAAAGGGTATGAGGAAACCAGAAGAGCCCACCACAAACCAGGCTGTCCTGCCGGAGATGATTTGGATGAGGGGCAGATAGCGGCTCCTCGTGCTACAGGGAGCCACCTCGGCAGCAGCTGTTGCCCAGGCTACTCATCCACAGGCTGGAAGAGAGGGAAGCTTCCGGTGGGGCCAGACTCCGCCCACCACATCATGGAGCGCCTTCCTCTTCCGCACCACAAGCGTCTCTGACCTCTGCTGAGCTACAACCAACAGTGGAGGCTTGGACCTCTGCTCCACCCCCAGATTCCTTTTAACTCCTGCAAAGAGGCCCCAAGCTACTTCTGCTGGAGTCTATGGATCTCTGACTCAGGGTACAGGGGGAATCTTGTGAGGCTTCAACAGTCTCCTTTTAAAAGGTCACCAAACTTTTGCCTTGGGTCATCCATGCTGATTATACAGGCAAATCAAAGTGACAATTCGATCTACCCAAAGCATTCTCTGAGTCACAGTGGACTCCTCATAGCTCCACTGGTCATGATTTCTTTGACAAAAATTTAAAATTTATTAAAAAGAAATGTTGGGCTAAAAAATTAAACTTAACTAATTAAAGGAGAAACATTTTGAAGGAATTTTTCAAATACAAGTGTGGATGGTCTGTAAGTAAGGCAACTGGTTTTCTCATGGGGAGAAATACAAAGCACAACTCCTCCAGGAACAGAGATCAGCAGAAAAGCAGAAGATGGAGTGGTTCCCCTCTCCAGTACAAATATCAATGAAAGAAAAGTTTGTACGTTTTCCCTTAAGGTGATAGGATTGTTTCTGTCCTAAAGAGAAAGCTGGTCTAAGTGATATCAAAATCTGTTCATACAGTTTGCCTTAAAAATAAAACATAGGGCCTGCAAGATAGCTCAGCAGACTAAGCCCCTTCTTGGGCAAGCACACGGACCAGGCTCCATTCCTAGCACCACTGTCTTAGTCTCATACTAAGTCAGCCACCGATCTGGGGCCTCTTGAAGAAAAATGGAAAAATCTAAGATATAAGTAAGTGAAAAATATATAAAAATAATGGAGCTGAATTTTACTAGTATTAGGACAAAAATATAAAAATAAAAAATATGTATATTAATTATAGATAAAAGTTTTATTCCTTCCAAAATTTTCTGATGAGAGATCTCTGCTTATTGACAAATAACAAAATCTGACTAGCCTATTTATATAATAATTACAAATTTCAAGAAGTTATAATAGAGTTACTATGATTTAATTTGGCCAAGAATATAGTTGAGTGTGCTCATAATTTTATAAAGCCTTTTTTTTTGTGTATCCTGTCTACTCATTTATATGTCATTCTGTGAATACCTAGCTGTTCCTCTTCTTTCTTTTTAATCTTTTATTCATGATACAATTTGGGATATAGAATTAAAAGAATGCCTTCTCCTAAGTTTCCAGCTGGTCTAAGTGATATCAAAATCTGTTCATACAAAGTTTATCAAAAAGTTTAAGCTAATAAAGCAAAAATTCCTTAGCATGAGGAGAAATTATTAGGGAGGAATCCAGTTGATGAATAAAAGGTATAGCCAACCTTTTTGTTCAGTAATGAGGAGCTCCCAATAATCTGAATAGTCTCTTAAGAGACACCTTTGATGAATTGTTCACTGGTTAAAAGACAAAGTGTTTCAGAAAAAAAAAAACTTACAATGAGACATTCTCTCTAGAAAGTGGCTTTGGTATAAGAGTAAATTAGGAAACAAAGGTTTTCACATGTGTATGGTAATTCATTATTGTTAATCTCATGACGTGTTAAGTGTATTCATAATTCCAAGCATACAGGTCTTCCAAAATGTAAAACAAAGATTGCTTGTTGTGATAAGACTTTCTCTCAGATTCACACCTCTGAATTTAACAAAAAAAAAAAAAAAAAAAAACCACTTGTGATGTATATTCCATTTAACAATGACTAGTGAGGTAAAAATTTCTTCTTATGTATTACACAGGGATGATTGATCAAATGTGTTATGCCAAGATGAAAATTTAAGTATGTCACAAAATGTCACCAGAATTGTCCTGCTACAATATGATATTTGTTTTTTATTTCTAAATTTCTGTGTAAAAAATATGTAATTGATGGTGGCACATGCCTGTAATCCCAGCACTTCGGAGGCTGAGGCAGGAGGATAGATGTGAGTTTGAGGCCAGCCTGGGCTCAAAAGTGAGCTTAAGCCCAGCCTGAACTGTATAGTGAGACCCTGTCTCAAAAAGACAAAAAAAAAAAAAAAAAAAAAAATGCAATTGATGTCTTGTAACATGTTATAGGGATTTAAATATTAGAACATCTGTGGTTGTTAGAAAACAAGTTCCTGGCCAGGCGTGGTGGCGCACGCCTGTAATCCCAGCACTCCGGAGGCTGAGGCAGGAGCATTGGTATGAGTTCGAGACCAGCCTGGGCTACAAAAGTGAGCTCAGGACCAGCCTCAACTGCATAGCAAGACCCTGTCTCAAAAAGACAAAAAAAAATAAAAAATAAAAGAAAACAAGTTCCACTTTATGTCTAAGATGTTTGATATTCAGATAGATAGCAATATTAAGCTTACTAACTCTGTTATAGGGTAATATCATTCAGCTTCTTTTCTGACCATTTATCAACTAAAATTTGGAGACCAAAAATGAGAGACATAGACGGGCTAAAAGGAGAGCTAGTACGTTGGCCCTAACCCTTCGAGTTCAGTGAAGACTTAGGACATAAGAGAACCTCTGCTGTGACATCCGATAACTCAGGTGCATCCCAAATTATCTGATTAAGGACATTATGGAGCCACAGGAGAAAGGGATCAACTGTGTACAGCGTGCCCAATGAACATCGCCTACCTAACGAGAAAAAAATACCTCGAACTTTCACAAGGAGCCACTTGGTCAAGCAAGGTCTGTGACTCATCTCAATGGCTGACACAGATGGAAGATCTAAGAGGTGCTGTACATGGTTCCAAGGTAAATCCTGAGGAAATTATCTGGCCTTGTCAGTTAGCAAGAGTTAAATTTGTCTTTATACAGGTCTTACTCTAACTTGGTCTTAATCAGACAGCAGAAAAGTGTAACCACAAGACGTGAAAAGTAATATTAATATACTAAGTTGTAAAGGGCTCAAGTCCCCCTCAACTTCTGACAATTACCAACTACACTGATCGCTCACTACTATTACGGACTATTGGGCTATATAGGGTAACACTGCTGAATTCCAGTACCTATAATCTTTGGGCTGGCATCAAGTATGAAAGGTCCTCTAAAGAATTCCCCAAACACGGTTTCTCTAACTGCAATGGAACACCCATCTCTGACACAAAACTAGAACAGGGGTATATTGGGAGCCACGGAAGCTGGAAAATTGGTCAAGTGGGCGTCGGTCAGACTAGGCCTCAGTGCCTAAAGGAAACAAGCTACCTCAGTCCTGAGATAAGCGTCCTGACTGCTTAATGTCAGCTATTAGTCACCAGGCAACCTTGTGTCATGTGTTACTAACTTCTCAAAGGTAAAAATAAGCATCCACATTGCACTCACAGAGCCATGTCACCACACAGACCGATGAGCCACCACCTAACCCAGCTTTTGTCTTCTTGCCTGCCTTTTCCTCATTCCTGCCGCCATTGCTCCCCATGGGAATGGATGACACGGAGATCCGCAGATCTTTACAGTTGAGACTAGTGAGTGGATCCTTAGTGAAAAAGTAGCTATGACCCAGAGCAATCTGGGGAACATCGTGCACCATTGGGGAGCGCATCTGAGCTGGCTCTGAAGGGCAAGTGGCCCTGGGAGTGGGAGATCAGATAGCTGAGGAAAGGGAGATGTATTTGTACGATGCACTTCTCAGGGTAGTTCCGATGCGGGGACCGAGCGAGACTCCAGGCTGGGCAGCAAGATCTCCAAGGTAAAATACTAGGTGAGGACAGCCAAATCAGACCCCACCTCGATGCCACCTGATATCAGGGTAAATGGCAGTCAGGGGCCAGTACTAGCCCCTGATGATGGGCTGTGCCAACAGTGAGCAGTCCTGCCTTCAGCAGGGAAAGGGGGCAGGGTGGCCCCTCTGTGCCTCAAGAAGTCTTCATCTTCAAGCTGGGCAGATCTATGGGCTGATTGGGCTTTCAAACCCTGGTGAGGATGATTTTTTTAAAAAAAAAATGACTCCACGTGAGTGTTGATTTTGCATGGTTTTTAATAGGAATCAGCCAAAGGTGATCTTTGGTGGCCAGGAAAGAACCCATTATGAAAAGCCCATCCCAGATGACCTATATTACTTCAGCAAAGTGAAACTCAGGGGTGGAGCCTTCCTAAAAAGCCAGAAACTTGTTGGGAGGGAGGGTGCAGGCTGGCATACGATGTTAATATTAATATTGGTAAACATTCATTTGTTTAGATTTAATATAAAGCATAGAAAATAGATTGTAGAAATAGGCAGGATGCTGTGCCCCTGAGGTAAAATGCAGCTTTATAGTTATGAAAATTTAATTTGACTGCTTTCTCAATAATTGCTCATATTTGTAGCAGCAGCACGCCAGCAAGATAACGGTCAATCAAACGGACGTCGCCCTGTAAACGCTCTTAAAAAGCCGGTGTGGTATGTCACGTCGGGCGAAGAGTGCCGCTCACCACTGGGAGGGGATGCCCCGCCGGCAGAGCAGAATAAGAAATTGGACAGTGGGAAATCGTATACATTGCCGTTTCCCTCTCTTTCCTCAAATTAAATTCCTGTGTGGAGCTGGAACTATTATTTTTTCCTTGTGAAAATGGGAAATCTGTCACATCATAAACTAAACCTTGAGCTCAGAAAGAGTGGGGTCCTCTTTTTAAAATTCTGGTTGTGATGAGGAAAAATTAGGATATGCTCTGAGCAAGGGCTGGACAAATATTTCTTTCATAGGTGTGTGAGGGACGGCGACGGGTCCCCTGCTGCATGAAAAATCTCCCTGGCTCCGAGGTGAGGAGCGGCCGCGGGAGGACCCCTCTCCATCTCTGTCTTGCTCCCAGCCTCCTTCAATTCCTCTCTCCCTTTTGTTCTTCTTCGTTCCCCATTTTCTGTAGTCCTCGTGGCCGTTGAGAAAATGCCATTAATAACTGGTACAAAGCATCGTGCTCGGCGCATGGAGATAAACTAGGGATGACACAATATCAACTTCCTGCTGCTCAATTGCAAGCCCTATCAGTACAACTGGTAATTACTTTTAATTTAATTAGGACTCCTGGTATTGTTTCTATCTCATAGATTACATTATAACACGCAATGTGTTAAAGCAACAAGACAAATTGAGGCGAGAAAACACAGAAAATATTACCTTTTTGTCTATAAATAATACCACAGTTTAAGTCTTCAAAAAGGCCCCAAGTAGCGTGACTATGGGCTAATTATTATTTTCTTTTTTTTTCTTTTGGTTTAAGTAAGCAAAAACCATGTATGTCCTGATGAAAAAAAACTACATCTCCTGGTTTTTTACAAAGAATTACTTTTAACCCCATACTTTCCTCTAACATGTAGAACAAATAAATGATTTATGCCCTTGTATGTTGAGATGAGATTTGCATAACTAGAAAGAACAATCGCGGGAGGTGGAGAGTAGGTGACCTGGTGTTCTGCCTCTGGCTACGAGAAGAGAAAACCCTCGTTGCAGGGAGAAACCAGGGCAATGAGGCAAGGAAGCTTGAAGAGATAGTTGTCGATTCAAGAGGATGCAAAGATTCCTTTGTGAAAGACACACACTTAATTTGAGTTCCCCTATGGGATGCAAAAACGCATCGCGAACTATGAAATAAAATCCTCCAGTGACCCACTAAGTAAATTATATGATCTGATGAGACACGATCACTCGGCCCCTGAGGATCTGTCTTCCCATATTGCTGAAGTACAGAGTAGACAGTGGAGGAAAGAGGGCCAGGGGAGGGAGGGTTGGGGGAGATGGCGCGAGGGCACAGATGCCCGGCTTGGAAGGGCCCATGGGGGCTCACATGGGGCCAAGTAAAAGGCTGCATAAATCGCACGTCGGGATATGATTGGAAACTGCCCCGGTCATATTTGATCCTTCCAGCTAGTCGAAATCTGCTGAGAGCACCAGTGGCTTCACGGGCACTTGCTCTGGAAGTTTCGCAGCCCACAGGAAATGAGCAGCTCCTGATCTCCCAAAGCCCAACCTTTCCTAAGGCCCTTAGGTCACTCCAGTGGCAGAAGACTGTAAGTGACACCTGCCACAGCACTTCACTGAGTGCCAGCACAACCAGATGGGCAGAAAAGAAACTACCAGGGCTGTCCCAACCAGGCAGAGCAAGAGTCAAATTAGAGGCTCCTTTTTTAAATTCATAATTGTTTTCCATGTGTGACATTGCTATGGACCATGACACAACTAGACAATTCAAACTAGGAAACCTCACGATACCTAACCAAAATTACACCAAATTAAATATTGCCTATTTTTGTTCTTTTTTTGCTCTTCCAGTTTACCTGGGTGGCTGGGTTGGTGGCGACGGCCATGGCTCATTTTCTAGAACAATGCCTCCTTGGCAATTCATTCGCATAGTCTGGTAGGAAAGGGACAGCTGTTGCCCTGTTTGCGGCCCAAGAAACCAGCCCTGGCAGCCAGGTCCCGCCAGACAGGGGACTTTTAACAAAATGGCACTGCTCATTTTCAAAAATAGCACACAGTCATCTGGGTACAGTCAGGAAAGCTTGTGCCTTCTGCCAAAGTAGAATTTTGCAGCACTGATGGTCAGGCAACACTACATGGGAACAGAGAACGGGACAAAGAATGCCTTCAATGTAAGGAAAATGGAGGGAGTATCAGATGCAAAATGTTTAAAAATAATTCCTTAACTGAGCTATGACTTTTTCCTCGAAAAAACATTCAAACAATTTTTATTAAATAAATGCTATCAAGATGCTATATTTAAAATGATCAAGATCAGCCCTGGACAGGAGGATTGGTGCAAGTTCAAGACCAGCCTGGACTACAAAAGTGAGCTTAAGGCCAGCCTGAACTGCATAGTGAGACCTTATCTCAAAAAGACAAAAAATCAGCCCTGGAGCTAGCTAGCGCTATGGCTTAAGCACTTGACTGGCACACTCAAGGTTCTGGGTTCAATCCTGAGTGAAAAAAAATAAACAGAATAAGAAAATACTAACATGATCATAATCATACCACGAATCTTAATAGCTAACCACACACTTCTGGGGGGGCTGTATGCTATTACCATAAGATGCAGAATAAAGCGGAGTGAACAGAAGACTGGGTATGGGGCTGGATGAAGTCCCTTATTGCTCCCTGCAGCGTAGCACAGCATCCCTACAGGTGGAGGTGGGGCGCAAACTCTAATAGGCGACAAGGTCGAATAAGTGATGCTAGAGGGGAAAGGATGATTAATTTTGAACATGGTTGTCATGACAGAGAAAGCAGAAGCTCCCAGAATGTGATTCTAATAAACTCTCACACCACTTTATGGAGCTAGAACATAACTCTGAGATATATCCTAATTTCTTCACTCGAGATTGTGCGCAAGTCGTGCCAAGATGGAAAATGAAAGCATCAGTGTGCTCCTTGCTGCCGCTGCGCGGGAATGCAGGGAGGCTTTCGCTCCCCATGCACTAGGAAGAGGAAACCAGGCTTTCTATAGAGAAGTCAGGAGTAATATTGCCCAGAGAAGATGTCACCCAGAGGAGAATAAATATCTCCCCGCCAGTGAGGCTGGGCCAGGTCCTGTCTGAGAAAAACAAACATCTGAAAAAGAAAATACGAGCTTACAGGGAGTCAGTCAGCAAGAAAAGCAGACAAAAGGGGAGACGAGGAAGCAAACATTGGCAGCACCTCCGAAGCGCTGTCCAAGAAAGGGGAGCTTCTGGGCTTCGGTCCGTCCCCTCCAGATGGAATGGAATTGCACCGCTTGCATGGGGAAGAAAGTGCAGAGTCAAAAAAATCAAAGGATTTGGCAGATTTACGGCTCCATTAGCAGAGCAGTCGCTGTCCTGAAACAGATGTATCAGAATTCTTTATCTTTTATTTGAAAATTAGTTCAGTCACTCCACACCTTCTTCATCTCCATTTTGTGTCTTTGCCACAAAACCTTCTGAGGCACATTAAGTGTGTCTAGAGGGACAGAATGTGTGACAGACCAAATCAAGTGTCCTCATTATGTGGCTATTATTCTCATGCTTGCCCTTGATTGGCCTGCTTTCTCTGTGAGGGCAAGAATTTGGAAAAACAGAGCCTGAGATAGGAAGTTCTAGAAGAGCCATGATGGTGTAGCTGCCAAGACATGGGTGGAAGTTGCCCTTCTTCCCACATGCCCACAGACTGACTTCTGTTCTCTAGAGTGTCACAGGGTTCCCTGTGACTCATCATGGATTAAGACTGCAGTGCTGAAGACACCTATCATCAGTCAGGCACGGGGGCACTCCTGCTCCTGCAATCCGGCATTCAGGAGGCAGAGGCTGGAAGGTGACTGTGAGTTCAAGACCAGTCTGGACAGCACAGTGAATTCGAGCTCAGCCTGAACTGCACAGTGAGACCCTGTCCCTAAAAAGTAAAGACACATATAATCATCAGCGACAAGAAACTGAGGTACAAACAAGCCCTGACTCTGGGACAGAGATCCGCTCGCTAAGGACAGGCTCATGTCCATGACCTCCAGAAAGACCAGGAGGTGATGGCACACCTTTTAGTTCTAGTCACACCCATGAGATAAATGCACTCATGCCAGGGTATTGAGATAAACCTGCTGGCCTTCAGGATGATAAAGAGGACATCGCCTGTTCCACAGAGCTTGTAGGGGAGCTCTAGAGTGGGAGGAGGGCACGGAGCTCCCCGAACTGCTGGTCCTCTGTATCCTGGCCCACTCTTTCTATGCTAAAGGACTCTGGTTCCCCAAATCTGCAGCTCAAACTTTAGCCTCAGCTTCTCCACAGCAGGCTCCGCTGTCCCAGCATTCCACACACACCCATGTGCTGTTTCCTGGTTCAGACTATTTTTATTATTTCTTATTAAATAGAGTCTCATGTTGTAAAGATTTATCTTTTCCAAGGAATTAGTTCCATCACAGTAAACCCTGATTTTCCTGCTAAGCCTCAGTCTCCGGCGCAAGAGCTTCCCTCTCCTTATCTCGCTACCTGGACCATGCTCGCTCTCTTTTTCTCTCACCAATCTCATTATCTACTGGAAAGGCTGCGACCCTGGGAAGTGTCATCTTGTCCTTCCTCCGCCAGCCCCAGCCTTCTGAGGCCCGCCGTCCCGTGCACGGATGTTGCTCCCACTCGCTGCACCGCCGGCTTCCTGCCGACCTCTGTCCTGCCTGGCTTCACGCCTTGTGGCAGCAGCCAGGCCCAGTGGGCACCTGAGTTTGTGATCTTTGGTCTTCGGACTGGGCAATGATTCTCAAACCCCATTCCTCAAACAGTACAGCCAAGTGCATCATCCTTAGGAGGAAAAGCAAAATTAAATAACCCACGATGGCTGTCTTGCTCAAAGCTGTCTCTAGCAGAAGAGAAAGAAGCTTGGCCCCATTTGTAAAGTTCTGGCCCTCTCAAACCTCTGTGCTGCTTGCAAACATTCCGTTTCCTTTAGGGTCAAGAGGGCAAAAAGCAACCAGGAAACTAGTGACCATGAAATAAGAGCAGGTTTCAGCCCAAGTATTTTCCTGAAGTCATTTAACCCTCAGGAGAAACATTTCAGGGAGGCGTCAGAATTGTCCACGGGTTACCTGTAAAGAACTTGCATAAAAGGCACTGCAGTCAGAGTTGACTTAAAGCACTGGGCATGCAGAGAGGTGCTGGTTTTTCTGGCCCTAGGGAGAGTGGCACAGCCACAGGCTTATCTGTACCAAGACACTGGATACAGCATCACTGGAGAAAGAACATTGACCCTACTGGCACTGGGAGACACGTTCGCCCCAACCCTGGCTGCTAGGCCCCACAGCCCTCTTTCCTGACAGTTGAAAGTCCACGGCCCCACTCTGATAATTCCCGGGGGTCACAATTGTTCCTGCTCCTTGCATCTCCATCCTTTGCAATGCAGCTTGGTCTCTCTTCTCATCAAGCAGTGTTCACTCCTAAATCTGAGCTGTACACGTGACTGTAGCTGGTAGAAGGGAACAGGCCCAGTGCAGGGCTAGGTCGCAGAGGACTCGCCTGTTCTGCTTGTTCTCCTGGAGCTCAGGCTGGTGCCTGCTGGATCCTGTCTGATCTGAGATGCAGCGGCCCGGGTCCACTCACCAAGAGCAGAGCGTGTGCCGAAGACCATCTAGGGCGGGCCCAGCCCAGCCAGCCTCCGCCAGCTGTTTGCATGCTGCTCCATCAGCTCGGCCACCATCAGCTAACCCCGGCCCAGGTCAACAGAGCCATGAGCTCATGAGCATAAACGGGCACTCATGTTCATAAGCCTCTTAGTGTGGGGCGATTTAATCCACAGCATTAGAGCAGCAGTGCAAAGCTGATGCAGTCACCTGCAGGCTCAGTCCCGTCACTGTGGGTCCAGCCAACCCTTCCTCTGAATAGCTGGCTACCAGGAGCTGCCAACCAACCACCATTTGGTAAGGTGTCCTCTAGTGGCCCTGAGGGAGCCCAGCAATCAGCTCAGTCCCAGGCTTTCCTGGGCTTCTCCCTGTGTTGAAGTGCCTTTCTCTATTGGGTTCTTAGAAAGCTGGTTACTCTTGGCCTGAGAGCCACATATGTCATTTCCCATAGCCCAGGGCTAGAGCATGACCAACTCTCAGGAGCCACAGTTGCTAACCGTGGCCAAGTTCATCTCACGGTGCCACCTGTACTTTTGGATTTCTCTTGTTCCCTGCACCTAATTCCCCACTGCTGTTATTTGACCTTGGAAGGCACCTGACACACTGTGACCGATACCTTTGCTCTGCAGACAGCAGCATGTTCCACAGGCCCTACAGTGGGAGAGACCGATCCTGAGTCCCTTACTAAAGTAGACGTTACCTGTGTCTCTTCCTCAGGATCACCTTCAGGCTTCTCCTTGTTACTGCAGAGAAGGCAGCACTTCATTCTCTGGGAAAGACAGTCCTAGGTAAGCAATGACCCTTAGGACTGGGACAGGGAAACACCAGGATGAGGACAGCCTGTCTCACAGGGTTCTAGAACTTCTTCAGTATGTACTCATCTGTGTGTGTGTGTGTGTAAAACAAGAAATTCTCCCTTAGTGTGTGTTTCATATTTGGTGGCTCTGAGGAAATAAATTTTGCAAGCCAGCCAAATAGCTCAGCAGACTAAAGTGCCTGCAAGCAGGCACAGGGACCAGGGTTCAATCCCCAGGCCTACCGTGCTAGCCCCGTCCTGGGACCACACTGAGATAGCAATTGAGACTGGGCATGGTGGCACATGCCGGCAGTCCCGGCTCTTGGGAGGCTGTTAACAGGGGGATCACTATACAATCCAATCTAGTGAGACCATGAACACTCTGTAAACCCATCCCTAAAATACAAAAAAGGAAATAAATTTTGCCAGTAATATTTGTGGAAAACCTTTTTTCCCCACAGTATATTACATTTGTTTTCCTTGTAAAACAAAAACAAAACAAAAAATAAATCAATTCTATCTGATAAATTAGAAAAAGCTACAATATCTGAGAGTTTTTAAAATGCTATATGATTGCCCTTATGGGGGTAACAATCTTAAAAGGTTGATGCATAGCAGCATGGAGAAGGATGGGGTTACCACAGGCTGAGGAAGGGGTGGGAGGGCAGAAAGGGAGAGGCTGGGAAAGGAAGCAGCTGTTCACGAGACAAGGGGGTGGGAGGAAGGGATATATGAGGCGATGCGATAAAGGCAGGTAGGAGCAAAGCGTGCTTGTAAATGACTGTGACAAATGCAGAGATCTGCTGGATTTAACTAATGTACATGTACAGGCATATATGTAATAACTAATATATACATATATATATATAATATATGTATATATATTTATAGAAGTCATCACATTGTTCACTTGAGTATACACCATTATGTGACTTGTCAATAATCCTCTAATAAAATAAAATAAATATCTGAATACTTTGATTACTTGTTCTTAATGGAAATTGAATATAAACAAAACAAAAGGAAAGGAGGAAAGGTCTTTAAGTCATTCAGAACAAAAAGCACATTTTCCTTTCATCCTTCCAATACAACAATGGATACAGTGCTATTCCTGCTCATCAAAACCCAACCCAATAGTGAATGTAGGGCTGCGGATATAGCCCAGTGCCTTAAGTGCCTCCTTGGCAAGTACAAGATCCTGAGTTCGATCCCCAGTACCACACACACACACACACACACACCAAAAAAAGCTAATAGTGAATGTAGCGCATGAAAAATGGTCATAAGTTAAATGTTTTCCGCTCTGATGAAGCTGCCCATCATCTCCCATCAGCCCTCGTCATTCAAATAGGAGCTGTTTTGCAGAGCAGACCCCACAATTAAGAATATTGAATATTTAAAACACCATGCATCTGACATTTTGCCGTGCCTTAGCAATTTCCTAAAACTTAGGTCTTAAATGTGACTGCATAGGTTAAATGTGACTTACCTGGGAAAAGAAATAAGGGGGAAAAGGGTGTATTTCTAAGGCTATTTCAGAAATTTTACTTGGAAACTGCCCCTGAATAGTCACTGTGTCACCCTGTTTACTGCAGCTTGCCCTCACCAGGACAAAGTCATGAGATTAGAAATGCTCTGCCGTGTCTCAGTGCTCTGGAGCAGGTTTCATAAATGTAGAGACATATTACTTGGATAATTCTGCAATCTCACGTTTCTATATGTACATTTATGAAATTTAATTAGGAACAATGCATATGGTTTGGCAGGTAGTTATGGAAACAGCTGTATAGTTTCATGAAATATATTAGATTTGGTACACAAATAATGTAATCATTTAATGGGTCAATTTCAATTACACTTTTGCACTTGGCACTCCGGAAATCGATTTCTTTCACATGGAGACATTAGTCTTTTTCATATTCCTACATATATTTTGGTGTCATAAACAGAATTGAAACTCCATTCAATAAATCCTTTCTTCATTTTCAACCCACCATCTTCTATGGGGCACCTCTTCCATTGGGTGGCAGTTAATGACAGATTACCTTGTAACCATCTCATGTATTAAAACTTAAGACGAAATGCTTTCTTTTGTATTCAGTGTTGTGAAGGACTTCTTTGAATGCAGTTTGGAATATAAATCCACTGCCAGTTTATTAAGCATTCCCATAATGCACTGCAAAGAAGGGCCACCCGAGCCCTCGCTAGAGTCACTTTCCCTGCCTCTGAGGCAAAATGCCCACGCCGCAACTTAAACAAGGTGATTTATCTGAGCTCATGCTTGGTCAGGATCCCAGGACATCGTCTGCTGGCTCCAAGTCAGGTGCGTTGTGGACGGGCCTGGCGGTGGACGGTGGCAGGAAGCAGAGACAGGCGAGAGGGTCCCAGGAGGGAGATGGGATGCGACCTTCCAGGCCACGGCCCCAGTGACACGACTCTAACCCAGGCCACCTCCTAGAGGCACTTTCGGCGGCTGAACGCATGAGTGGAAAAACCTCAGTCCTAAAAGCCTAAGAGAACTTAACCATCACTTAGGACAAGCGGGAAGCTGCAAGTGCGCACGTGACCACAGGCGGCTCCCTCTGCCCTCTACCCTGGCTTTGCTCAGGCCAGCGCATTCCCGGCCCCTGAAAGCGGAGCAGCACCTAGGGTCCGAGGGGCGCAGACAATGACAACAGTGGACAGAGGAGATGCTGCTCATTCTGTCCACTGGATTCCAGCTCTTTCGAAGAGGAGATGCTGCTCTCTGCCTCCCTCTCTCTTGTGCTTTGAATCTGGGAGACAGAGATAACAGCTTAAGAACAACTTCTCTATCCTCTACACACCCATGGACAACTGGGTAAGTTCCACAGAGGACGGTGCTCCTACTTTGTCTCTCGGGATCTAAAGAAAGATGCCTTCCTCAAGGTTCCATGCCCAATAAGAGAAAAGAAAAATGCTTACTTTTGCTTTTGGTTTTGGTCTTCATCTTCACGAATACATGTGTACGAAGAAGAGAGACTGATTTTGTCCCCAACTGTACTCTGACATTGTCGGTAAGGGTTCACAGAGGGCCTTGGTCTGACCTCAGGAAGTCACCTGGGGTAATCACCCTTGGCACCACAGTGGCACCTAACAAGCTTGCCTCTTCTACTGAGAGACCAGAGTCTGGCATGGTTTTCATTAAGCCCCAACGTGGGTTCTGTGGTTCATGGTGGCTTTTACATTGGTTTGGATTCAGAGAAGCTGCGGTGGCATTTGAGGGGTGAGAAAGGGACGTGACGATTTAGTAAGTAGAAAGCATCGGCTACGATTCTGCAATAACCGGTGCATTTGCCATGGTATGGGACTGTCTGCCGTCTCTAAAGAGGACTGACCGCACAATTAAAAGTAAAAAAGTAAGTGCACGTTCGTTCACCCCACCCCGTGTCAGCTGTCCTGTGAGAAGCACACACACTAGCACGCGATACACACTTCCGCATGCGCGTATCCCCCAAGTGGGCTCTTGGCTACCTATTAGGTTACTGGGAGGGGCTCCTAGGGTACCCCGAGATTCAGAGTTGAGCAGAGCACAGGGAAGGAGCTGAGGATCCTGAGAGGTGCAGGGAAAAGACTTGGAAACGAAGGCAAGAGACAGGAACGAGGCAGAGTGCAGGTGGAAGCTGCAGCGGGGAAGAGGAGGCCATCGCGGAGGAGAAGGGCCAAGGAAGGACACGTTCAGGAATGCCGCCTGGCCACCAGCAGCAGCAGCAGTCCTGAGCCGGGCTTTCCGGCACGGCCAAGCCCAAGACCTCAGGAGTCTCTGAGAGGTCGGCAATCAGGACGCCAGCAGGGGAGCCAAGACAATGGGGTCTGTGCTCCACCTTGGCTAGGCTTCAGAGGAGTCTGCACATGCGCGACACGGGAAGCTATCTGCTGCGCGGGCCTGCACCCTGTCTGTGAGGAGCTCGCTGTCCTCTAGAGATTTCCTTCCTCTCCACCCCAGTGCACCCCTGGGCGCCTCCTTTCCCCTTTCCTGTGTGGGCAGCAGAGCTGGCGAGGACCCACTAATGGGTTAAGAGGGTTGGAAGCTCATTTGATTTCATAGTTGACTGTTTGCACCACCACAGGTTAAGCTGTGATTAGATTTCCATTTACAGTTCCCTCATTTTCAGGCATTTAAAAATAACTCAGCCCTAAACGTTCTTTCTAAATTGATTGAACTGGAGCTTACCAATGAGTCACAGATAACCCTCCACCTCAAAAGACACAAACAGAAAACAGTGTCGGAGTTGCAGAGAGGTGCACATCGGAGCACGGGGAACTTTGTTTTTTAATTTCATTTGGAGAATGCAAGCCAATAATTTATGTCAGTGCGTATAATCATTTTAAGTCATTTTCCAAGGAGCCAAAGTAAGCAGAACATTCCACTTCTGTACTTTCAAAAGACTTAGCCCCAACACACACACACACACACACACACACACACACACACACACACACACACACACACACACTCCTCTGCATATAAATAGGGTAGATAAGAATTCAGGACACACATTCAAAGCCAAAATGGATGTTTTGTGATGGCCTCTCATCTGAAGAAAATCCAAATAACATTTTATTCCTCTTTTCTCAGCCCCATATTCAAGACTATTTAGGACACTTCTCTGCTTGCTAATTCACAGCGGAAGATTACCAGAAATGCGGGGTTTTCAAAGCATTTGGTGAGCCCCAAGCGCATTGCGCAGGAGAGCCCAGCCGTGGTGTCTCTTTGGACCTCAGGCACAAAGCTGCTATTTTTCTTCCTAGCCCAGCTCTATGCAGGAGGAACTGGTCTCTTGACCTGTTCTGTGGCTTCTAGATTATGGTTTCCTAAAGCACTACGACCCTTCATTAGTGCAGACAAAAGATTGGAAGCGTCGCTGTTCTTCGTGCCAAGAAGCACCAGGACGCTTGCAAGAATAAAGAGAGCTCTGTGAGCCGCCACTGCCCATGAGCAGATTGCTCACCTGTCCTGGGTTTCTATCACTTGTCTAACAATTTCCTTTGCAATGGAGGGACACGCACACACATACACACACACACACACACACACACACTTATGCACACACGTGCACACAACTAAACCAGGGAAGAGGAGAAAAATAAGATAGCAAGTTGGTAGAATAAGCTTTATCAGTTTGACTTCCACTGATAGAGAGTCCCTGACACTGTGTCCTGGGTGAGGCCAAATGCTACTGCTCACTATGGGTTAAGGAAACATTGCCGTGCAATTAAAAGGAGACAAGAAGAGCAGAGCAGGCCCTTGGCTGATTGGGAGGCAAACTGAGTCAGCAGGTGGACAGGGAGAGAGTCCAGGAGGAGCACATGGTGCACCCACCCAGCGGCCGGGCTCTGTGGATGGAGAACCCACTGCCCTCTGTCGCACTGGCTCTCACCCTCTATGGCCACTCGCAGGTCCTGATACACACTACATAGGCAGTGTCTGTCCTGGCTGTCTATTTAGAAGTTGCCAATTTTTAACTTGTTTTATTAGTCTGGGCACTGGGTAGAAAGCAGTAACATCACACTCAAACATACCAAACACGTGTGCACATATCCATGCGCACATACGCATGCACATGGAGAAACGACCACCATGCTCGAAGCTCTCAAGCTGCTATAGAAAGTGGCAGGTCCTGCCCTGCAGTTTCGGTTTCTCACCATAAAAATCAGAACATGGTAATTTTAGGAAGCACCGCAGAAAGCCGGGCTCCCAAAGAGCTCCCTTGGTGAGAGGTGCCCACCTGGCCCCTGGACCACTCTGACACTCTCGATGGAAACATGAAATGGCCCGCCATCTGGTGCTCGGTCACATGAGGTGACAAAGGCCATGCTGCCTGTGAGCCCCTCAAGGGTTTTGATGGTGTTTTGAAACCTAAATTTGAAGACAATTGTGTTTCCTTCATGAGAAGCCTCACCGGTTTATTTGTGCAGTCCTAAGCATCAAGCTCCTTTTACTTTTTTAATCTAACAACTTAGGTCACCCAGCGAACGGTCAAAACTATCATTGTAATCTCCCATTCTACACTGTTTGCTATTAAGCTTTTTCTAGTCCCTAGGTCTATAATTGTACTATTTAGCTTTCTAGACACATCACATGAAAGCCCTGACTCAACTTTTTTTTTTTTTTTTTTTTTTTTTTTTTTTGTTAATTGAGTACAGGGTCTGGCTACACAGGTGCGACTCATAGCGATCCTTCTGTCTCAGCCTCCGCAGCACTGAGATTACAGGCGTGCGCCACAGTGCCTAGTTTCAGTGGCAGGTTTGGTGTGGGGCTGTCTTGTTATGTAGCAGTGGGATCGAACCCAAGACCTTGCACTTGCCAGGCATGTGCTTAGACCAAAAAGCTATCTCCTCACCCACCCACTTTTTTCATTTTTAACCCTTATGAGCCAATGTTTGCAGAATGCGACAGTCACATTCGTCGCAGGGGCTGGCACACGCGCCCTGCAATCTGCCCCATCCCGTGGGCCCCTTCCCACAGCAGAAGGTCTGTCTTCAGCTCCTCTCATCTATCTTCTATTTGGCTCTTTATTTGCGCTTCACGGTTTGCTTCTAAGAGAAGCCGTACAGTGCAAGCGCGCATGTCTGGTTTATCTCGCCTACCCTCATAGCCTCAAGCTGCATCCATTCTCCTGCAAGTGACGCAGATTTGTCCCTTCATCTTTAGTGTGACAAGGGAATAGGAAGGGAAAAGGAGCCTGGGACTCCAGGGCCTGAACTTTGGCCCCTGCCCACTGGGCCACATGTCAGTTCTCTAATCCGAAAGACTAAAAAACACCTAACACCTTTTTGTTTTGTTTTCTTCTTTTTTCTTTTTCTTCCTTCTCCTTTTTTTTCTTCCTTCTTTCCTTCTTTTCTTCTCTTCCTTATTTTATTGTATTTGGGATGGAACCCAGGACCTCCACACCAAGCTGCACTCCCACCCTGCTTTTTGTTTTTCATATTGAGTCAAGATCTTCTTATATCTCTAAACCTCCAGGCTGGCAACTCAGGACTTGTGACCCTCTCGCTCCCACCTCCCGTATTTTCTTTTTTCTAATCTCACGTAATCTACAAATCCACCTGAGTCACACACTCATGGGAATAAGGATAACAGCTATACTTTCTACCCCATGCTGACACCATTATTAAGCACTTGACATAAATTAATTCCACTTTTATGCACCTTTTATAGAAGAGGGTGCAGAAGCTCAGAGAACCAAAAACACCCTTCACATTCGCCTTTCACAGCTAGGAACCGGCAGACCTCACGCGGGAGCTCGAAGCTGCAGCACTCCAGGTTTTCTGCCGTGGTGACAAACTCCCTTCACTGTCTTCAAATCAATTTTCTTGCACAGAATCGCTTTTCTAAATTCTGGAATATCAATGTCCCTTATTGATCCTTCTCTTCTGGAGGACTTTCTTTTTATGCGTTCAATGGCTTATTAGTAAGTTTCCTGGACCATGAAATGTGGAAAGACAGAGGTCAGGAGTATCCTTATTCAAAAGTATAAAATGAATTGGGCACCAAAGAAGCATGAAGGGGCTGTCTGCAGGGCTCTGCCCCTGCGTTCCTGACGCAGGCTCCTCCACCAGCCCAAGAGGACGCACAGCTGCCCTGGGGGGGCGCACTCGTCTACTCAACGTGCAGGCTGAGGTGCGCCCCACCATGCGGCATGTGCTGTCCTTGAGGCGCTATTCTGGAAGCTGATCTTTATAACAACTGCCCAGAGGCGTCACTAGAGTTTTCCTCATTGTACAGTTGGGAAAAGGAAGCTTAGAAGAGAACAGACCCGCCCACTGTCACACAGCCGTCCCATGGCACTGCTAGAATTTGAGGGAGGCCCTCTGCCTTGAGGCCAAGCTGTCTCTTACTTAAGGCACTGTTATAGTTTAGATCTAAGATGTGCCCCAAAGCCTCTTGTGCTCAGCGGTGGGCGTTTGGGACATGCCTGAATCACTGGTGCAGTGCACTCACCGGCGGATCCACCCACCAGTGGGTTCAGGACTGAACGCGCAGCAAGGAGACAGGGTCTCTGCTGTGACCTGGGAGGGGCATTCTCATCCCTGGCTTCTCCCCTCACTCTGCCTCCTGTTGGTCCTCTGGTGCACAGCGTTCCTGCACCAGGCTTTCTAACGCATCACGCACACCTTGCAGCCAGCAGCCATGGACTGAGCCCCCTGGAAACATGAGCTGACAGGTAGCGCTGCTCTCCTCAGTGGTGGGCATCAGATGCTCGCCCCCGTGGTGGGCAGGTCACGAACATGAGTGTGAAACTGTTGGCTGGTGGCAGTTCACTGACGTTCTCCATAGTTCTTGGCCTTTCAGGGGATGTTCTTGGTGCCCGGCTTTCGTGCCACCTGTCCGTGGGATGACCTTTCTGCCACCATGGGTTGGAGTAATGTGTGCAGCTCACATCCGCTGCTTTTGGAAAATAGAAGACACACGGAAGACAATGAGATTTGCTTAAATGTGGCCTTGAATTTTTCATGGTGTGCTTCGTAAAGAAAGGATATGTATCTGGTGTCAGCCTCGGAGCATTTCCTTATATTGCAGTTTACAAGATGAAAATCCCCACTTAACAAACTTTGGCATGGAACAAGGAGATTGTCAACTTTACCTTTCGATTTCTAGAACATAGTGTAGTTCCTGGCTCATGGTAGAAGCTCAATAAATGTTGACTTGAAGCGATGGATAAAATTAGGCGATATTCATATGTTATCATTCATCAACCCAGTCCATGGTTTCATATGAAATGAGTTAATATCTTTTCATTATTCATAAGAAATTACACTTTATGATGTTAAGGGAATCAGAACATATGTCATGTCTCACAGAACTCCTGTACCATTTTTCCCTGTCCCTGAAATTTTCTGGTTATTGCCGACATTTTACCTATCATAATACTTTCAACAAAAAAAAAGCAAAGTAGACAATCTGCTGTTGATAGCTTTTGAAGTGAGTCAATTTATTGTCATAGTAACCCAAATTTACAAAACAGATCAATTAAGGAAAGATTTAAATTCAAGCTAGGAAGGGAATGTTTCTGGAAAAAGATAAGATAAATTCTTCCATTTCTTCAAAAAATAACAAAGATAAGCTTCTTTCTGCCTCTGACAGATTTCCCAAGGTAAAAAAAAGTGAACTATCAAAGTCCAAACTGGATCTGGGAGGTGAAAAAAGATAAAGATGGGATAATGGCACTACAAGCCCAGCAGGTGTGGACCCGGTCCCTGCGCTGCCTGCTGATGCTCACTCCTCTTCCTGCTTCAGATTTATCCTCAGGCTCCAGGGGAGCTGGCTAAGTCTGGGGAGCCTCTTATCAAAGCATGCACAATACTTTGTGTGCTTCTTCCTCATACAAATGCTAATTTATAGATATGCTCCAGTTCTGGGATTCTTTGATTAGTGTTTGTCTGTCCCTGAATACGAGCTCCATGATGTCATGGCCAGATCTGTCCTCACTCTCACAGATCCCCTGAAAATAATCACAGAATCCAAAATGAACACGTTACTGAAAACATAATTGTTGAGAAACATGGCATCCAATGTCCTTGTCAATACTGAGTCAGGCCAAGCAGTAAGAATTTAATATTTTTTCTTGTGTGTCTTTTAAAATAAGAAGCATGGATAACAACATATTAGCCTCAGTGATCCAATGGCAAGCAGAGTGCTGGGCCCAGTTATCTGTACCCAGCTTAGACAAAGGAGTTTTATCTCCAGATGGAACTGAAGTCCTCAAGGTAGCAGGGCTCGTGTCCCAGTGGGTCTTCAACATGAACTCATAACTTCAGCTGGGTCTAAAAGGTAACCATCCCAGACCCTGCCAAGATGCAGATCTTCTTCTGGGCAGCCTGTACCCATATGTGAATCATCCTGGTCTTCATCAGCTGCTCTGGGCTTCTCTCTCTTACTAATATACATCTATGGACAATGAAAGTCAGTCCGTGTGTGAGTGACTTGGTTGCCAAAGCCATAGAAAAATCCAGCTGCTTCCTAGAAACAAATCATTCCTATCACAGCCATTGGATACATGCCATTGTTGAAAGACTTTTGTGAAGAAAGGGACTCTAAGGGCTCCCTGTGCCTCCACAGGAAAACCAGAACCATCTTCAGAAAGTATTATTTATTTTATTTATTTATGGGTACCTGGGATCAAACTCAGGGCCTTGTACTTGCCAGACAGGTGCTAAAGCTGTTGAGCTACCTCCCTTGCCCCAGATGGGATCTTGAGATCTCTTTTGGTTCCTAACATATTAAGCAACAGCATTTGGCTAAAATAACTGCCTTAAAAGGTTGGATCATTGACAGAAACACCGTCAAACTCAGCTCAGAAAACCAAGAGCCTCCACAGAGCTCTAGTGGAGCCAAAATGAAGGGAAAGTGTCTGGCTGGGTCTGCGGTCGTCCTTGCTCCCCACTCTGTGTGTAGCTCGAAGTGCAGACAGAGCCCCATGATTCATTTGGAGCTTGTGCCCATGCCAATGGGGAGAGGCAGGCTGGCCTGGTTTGGGGCCCGCCCAGAATGCACAGCAAGGTAACAGCAAGTTCCTGAAGGAAGCCCTCAGCGGGGCTGCCAAAAGGTAGACACACGGGTTCTGCTGAGCAACACCAGAAAGCCAAACACAGGCAGAGTCTAAAAAAATTAAATAGAACTACACTCCTCATGCTTGTAACCGATTTTCTTTGTGTTTCTTTAGTCAGCCCCTAACTCCTCTCTCCTGCTTTCACAAATGAATCAGTGGAGCAAGAGCTTGATTTTCACCCTGGCATTCTGACCAAGACTGCACCCGTCCAACCATGGGTACCTGTGTGCCAGCCAAATTTGCTTTCCTCCGTTATCCTTACCAAGTAAACAGAGTTCTCAGAAGTATGACTGGACAGTTTCTCCAGGATGCTGGAGGCCTTGTACTGCCAAAATGTCCTCATAGTTATTTTCCACTTGGTGAAGGATGCTCCCAGAACAGACCAGAGTGAGAATAGAGAGTATCTCATGCTCCCAATCTCCTGCAGACACTGTGCCTAGGGGCTGTTTCCGGCCTCCACCTTCCCCAGGGCCGATATGGACCACGGCACACCACCAACCGTAAGACCCCTGAACGACGTCTCCACATTGGCTCCAAAATGTCCCAATGAAGCAAGCAGAGTAAATTAGTTTCAAATTCAATCCCTCAAACCCCATGAATTATGCTCAATTGAATTCAACTCTGCCAAATTTCAACTTTATGCGATTTCTCCTTTATTTGAGCTGATCATGTCCTGTTAGATCCTGATTCTACCGCCTTCTGTATTGTCTATCCTTCATTCAGATCCCTTGCACCTGAAAATTAGATTTAAACTCTTTGGGGAAGAAGTTAGCCAAGACAAGAAGCTGCATCACTGTAGGCCTCCCTCTGGTCTGGCATTCACTGTTCCCTTAATCAAGCCATACAACAATTCCGGCATCAGCGTCAGTTCCTGTGCCCTGAGGTGCCACGTTGCCTCCCCTCACCCACTGGAATGTTCCAAGGGAAATGCTTTTTTTTTCCTTTACCCTTATTTATGTTATGGCTGGTTCAGACTGCCCTGGGGGTGGGGCTGGCACAGCATGTGGTGCCGCGGATTGAACTGTAGTCCCTGCAGTTGCCTAAGCCTGCCTAAGCAGGTGTTTTAGACTGCTGAGCTATCTCACCAGCCCCCATGAAGGGAAATCGTGAAACCTGTGTCTAAAGTGCCTTCCTCTCCATTGCCTATGATTTCAAGAGCACGACAGAAAATAAGGGCAGGAAGAACACGAGGTCATTGTTGGCTGATTTAGCTGCTAAATGCTCAGGGACGACATTCTCTGCCCTACCCTTTTCCTGGGAGCTGAATCCAATGCACAGAACCCGGTCCTGATGGTGATAAGGAGTCCAAATCCCTCCTTCTAAGGAACCTGGAGCACATCCGCCATCATTTCTTCCCTCACCAGTGTTTGAGCCCAACCATAACTCTCTTGAGGCCTTCAGTGAAATAATCAAAACTGGGAGCCTTGAATTTTAAAATATCTGGGTGCTGCTTCACTGCACGCTGTGCTAAGCCAGCGCTGCTCTGTTGCCTCTGGTGCGAAGAGCACTGCTCTGGGCAGAAAAGACGGCAGAGAAATGGGACTGCAGCTCCCTCCGTCCTCTCACCAGCTGCTGGACACAAACTGTCTAGTCCCAAAGCCTCAGCTGCACACTGCTCCTCCTGGAAACACAGGGGTTGCAGCTTCTCAGTGTAAGCTGCCCACAGTAGTGGGTGAAATGTGTGTGTGTGTGTGTGCACGTGGGGGATATTTACACTACTGCACACTCATTTTCCACACTCCTGTGGTGTAGTGCGAAGGCCTGTGCTTCCTTGTGTGCACCAGATCTCTACAACATAGGTTAAAAGCTTGAAGTGGAATAAAGGACTAGACGGTGATCTGAGTGCAGATACCATCTAGAATTTTACAGTTTTTCCCAGGCTTGCTTGGTCAGACTGGAACGTCAATTCATCAATTTTATTTTGTGACTTATTTTTAGGGACCCATCTTTGTAGTTTTTCAGAAAGATTTTAATCTGAAATTTACTTACTGACTAGTCTTCCTCATTCGTTCATAAGGCTGAGTAATATTCAGCTTCTGTGCTGTGCAAGGCTAGAACAAACCAGGACGAAAACGCTGGGACACTGGGCCACAAGTGGCTTGGTGGTAGGTACACTTGGCACGAGCAAGAGCACTGATGTGGATCGGGGAGCCAGAGCCACCGGCTTTCAGAGCTGTCACTTTCTCAGCAGCTGTCACCTTCAGCCAGACTTGTTGGAAGCAGAGTGCAGAATGACAGCTCTCCTGGCCAAGGCCGCAAGGACAGCTCCCTCCTACTTCCAAACATTTTCTCTAGTATTTAGCTGCTCTCATAAACCCTCGGCATTTTATTTTATTTGTTTGTTTGTTTATTTTGCAGGACCAGGGATTGAACTCAGGTCCTTGCATTTGCCAGGCAAGAGCGTATTCTACTGAGCTATCTCCCCAGCCCAACCCTCAGCATTTTAAAATTCAGTTCTAGAATAGCAGGGAACTTTCCATTGAACCCTGCTTTGTTTACATGAGGCACCATGGAAACCTCAAGACAGTTTCCTGCGGCCATCACCTGGCCATCCTTACGGCTATCCTCTGTTGTAGCAGCAGGTTTCCGGTGCTGGTGACCCAGCCTAACTGATGCAGCTAAGGCACTATTCAGAGTGTGCTGACTGCGTGTGGAGCACTGGGCCTCGCTTCTTTAAGCAGTTTCCTTTTCCGTTGTTCATACTACAGAGACAGGCTGCCGTGCCCTTTGCCTTCCTTGTTTTCCTGACTCACCACCCTTACTTATGATCTGCGTTCTCTTCCCCACCCTCCATCCCACCTCCGTGTTTTAGAAAGGAGCCTTTGGGCTGCAAGTTTTGGAAGTCTCTCACTGGTTTAGTGAAAAAGAGAAGTGCACTGCATGCTCCGCTGAATGCGTGTGGGCCGTGCGCGCTCGCGTGCGTGCGTGTGGGCTGTGTGTGCTTACATGCATGTGTGTGGGATGTGTGACTCACATGTGTGCATGAGGGCTCTGTGTGCTCATGTGTGTGCATGCATGTGGGCTGTGCGTGCTTGTCTGCATGTGTGTGGGCTGTGTGTGACTCACGTGTGTGCATGTGGGCTGTATCTGCCCTGCAGCAGCCTCCTTCCTCCTAAAGGTCATGGGAGAGGAAGCCCTCCCAGGATTCCAGCAACCATGTCGCACTTCCCTGGCTTTGACCTCGGGTCTGGAGTGACCGTTGTCCTGCAGGCTGGCCGCCATGTGCCACTGAATGCCAGCTGAGTGCATGGAGATGCATCTTGCTTTGCCCAGTGCCTAGGGCGGGACTGGCTCAGGGTCAATTCTAAATAAACCTTTTGTGCAGGGCAGAGTGATTGTCCATCATGACAGGCCCTGAACTAGGCAGTTTGTAGATCTTTCCTCCCCGACACAGAGCAACTGAAGGGTGCAAGGCCAGGATTTTAAAAGTATCATTTGAAACAATTGCTCACAATCAAATTGCATTTTGTCCAAGCCGCCGGCCCCTTGTCCCTGTGGTGGTGGGGGGGGTCCCTCTGCCCTCTATTCTATGTCCGGGAAAAATGCTGAACGCGTTGGGGGGACAGGTACCCGGGAAGCAGCGTCTTTCATCCACGGTGGCCTTGGTGTCCTGGTCTCTGCACGGAATTGTGTGCTTGTCCCTAGCTCCCGGCTTGCCCTGCCCCCTTACAGATCTGACCCTGGTCAGTTCCCTGTCTCCACCCAGCCTGCAGCGAAGGCCCTACTGCCCCTAGCCTCTGTCACATTGCCCCGGGCCAAGGACACAAACTGCCGCACGGATCACTCTTGTTCTACCCTCTAAGAATGAGCCATTCTTTGGGTGGAAGAGGGTGAAGAGTAAATGCAAGCTACTCTTTAAGGGTGGGAGCTAGTCCCAGTGTGCAGGAAGCATGTGGTCCTCTGAGCGAGGGCACGGGAACATCCAGCTGCTCTGGCCATGCTCGGCCAGCTCATGACTGCCTCCTCTGTGTCCTAAGGGGAGGTGGCCTCTTGTCCCACTTACTTGACTTGATCCTTTCCTTTGTCCCCACTAGAGGGGCAATCTTAAGCATCACCACAACTAGAAGGGAGCTAGGGTGGTTGCTTGGTCAGTGCGTGCCAGGACTAACCACCCCAGCAGGCAGTCATTTGACCACTAGCTTGGCTTCTGCTCTATTTTCCTCAAAGTCCTGTAGCTACTGAGAGCTGTCACCAGTTCGGTTTTATCTCTGGATAATGTCTAAACATCAGCTACTGCTGTGATACCACCATAGGTACCAAAAGAACCTTGCAGCTTTCTTCTCAGTTCTAGCCACAAAACCAAACTAACAACCAACAGCAGCAGTAGCAACAGCAATAGCAACCACAGAAACACAAGCCTGAATCTTCCCATCCCCACCAAGACATTGCTGGGATCACCTTTCTTTTAGCTGTGGTACCTAAATGCATTTTAGAACTCCATCTCTAGATCTTTCAGCCAAAAGAGACAATATGTGAAATCAGTGGCTAACGGTGCTGACTGTACTCGAAACATCCTTTGAGAACACAGTCGACGACTTGGTTGTTGACAAGCTTATAGCACTTCGCAGGTGGGGGTGGGGGTGGGGGGCGTGGCTGTCTAGTTACCCCAGGTCAGGTGGGCCACAGTGCGAGTTACCTAAGGGCATGGGGTCAGGCTACCCGCGCTATCTACGCAAGCTGAATGATCTCTGCAAAGCCAGAGCTGGCGGGGGACAGCCCTGGCTGACACACATCCTGGAGACGAAAAAGGAAAGCAAGAACAATGGTCCCCAAGCCCACAGGGCTGGTGCGCTGCACTGCAGACAGTGCCTGGGCGGGGTGTCAGCTCTGCCCATCTCCTTCCTCTGGACAGCTCACCAGAGAGCCCGTGGCCTGGTCTTCTGCTGGCCGCGCAACCGCCTCGAGAGAGTGCAGAGGAGGGCAAAGACAGGGTGGACCTATACTTTTAAGTTCAAAGCAATATTGAGAATTTCAGCTCAGCCCACTTCCACGGGAGGAAGTAGCTGGGGCCTCCGACGACCCGTGACTATTTCCTCTGCTGCATTTCTAAGTTCACCACTACGTTTTCATTTTTGTAAACAGGAAGAAGTCCTGTGGGTAGCTATCGGCATGTCGCAGCGCCCTGGCCCTGCGGTGAGCTCGGGGGGCCAGCGCTGGCCCAAGCGCTCCCGGACAATCCGCCCCCTCGCCCGGCCACCCTGTGCCTCTCACATTTAGAGGAGTGCGGACAGCCCTTGGCCCGTCCTCCTGCGCATTCCAAATCGCCAGGCAGAAAAGCGAGGCAGCTAAACTTGAAGTTTAAAATAAGACAACCCTTGCAAACAGAATCCGCTACTTATCAGCGGAGTTCCACGCAGCTCATTGGAAATTCATAATTTGGAACACAAATTTCGAGGATTGAACACGGCATTATTCAAAGCCTGGCACACAGTCAGGCGGGGCAGTTAGCCAAACAAGCTATCTCTCTACTTACAGGTGAAACAACGGCTGGGAGAATCTTAAAAATTTGAGAACATTCATAAATCAAAATGGGAGGTTTTCTAAGGGGGAAGGGAACACCGTGCCAAGCTGAGCAAAGTGAAGAGGCAAACAAGCCGGCCTCCGGAATGCCTTTGTGACAGACGCCCGAATGTCTTCAAACAATATCAATTAGTGTCTTCCAAGCAGCCTTCCCAAAGATGATATTTCAATCAGTGTATTTTCCCCACATAAAGGGCTTTCTTCCATTGTTGCAGGCTGCAGAAAAAAGCAGTGAGAGGCTGGAGCCGCTCGGACAGGTGCAGAGCCGGTGTGCGGCCAGCCCCAGGTGCCCGGCTGCAGGAGCGCATTTCCAGGGCCTGGAGAAACCCAGCAACACAGACTGGCAATTGGACTCTGAATTCCAGGGTGCTTCCGGTTTCCACAGGCACTTTTTTTCCTTCACCAAAAATCATCTTATCATTTTTTAGGAATGGTTATGATCTCCCCATCTCTAAGGTACGTTCTATCACTGCCAACTTGTTATCAGGTTATACCAAGAAAAAAATATTGTTATTCACTTAGAGAATGCAATCCCAAGGGAGATAAAAACGGAGGGCAAATTCTTCCAGGCTTAGTCAGTAATGGGGCCGCTCGCTCCTTGTTATGGAGAAGCCGGATGGGAATTAAACCAAGAATGAGGTGATCTAGGGCTGCACAGAGTCCCGCAGAGGTAAAGAGATGTGACACCCCGGAGGCCCTGGGAGCTGGGCCCTGAGGGACAGTCACTCCTGGTGTTTGAGAAGCACAGTGCCCCACTAGGGACGGAAAGCAAAAATCATGTAAGGAAGAGGCGGGGAATTCAGCTTCCGGCGCTGTTTCTCCCAAGACCCCTTTATCTGACGTCTGTGTCTTGCAGCATCAAGGGGTTAAGAACACCAGACCCACGCTAACAAGCTTCCTCACCCAGCACCAAGAGTGGAGGCACATCCGGGTCCTCCGCACTCCTCCATAGGACAAAGGCACGGAGGGCCTCCCTGGCTGACAACAGCCCCTCCCGCAGGCAGAGCCGGGCTGAGCACCAGGCAACTCCATTAGCTGCCGCTGCCCTGTGCTCTCTCTGGAAGGCTGGTGCAGCAGGGACATTTTGGACATACGGCACCATCACAGCCACTAAGAATCATTCAGCTGCTTTGCTAGCTCGTCTCTTAGTGCTGGGTCTGCCTGCCGTGAGAGACAGAGCTCGCGTCTAGGAGAGAGAACGCACAGGCCTGCGCTTCCTGCTTGCTTTCCCATACAGGAGATGCAGCCAGGCTCCTGCTTGTCTCTGCACGGCACCTCCACTGCTCTGCAGGCTCGTCCCCAGCGTGGCAGCCCCGAGCCTTGCCTTGCGTGGTCCAGCCTGGCTGACTGCCCCAGGATGAAGAAGAGCAGGCAGTCGAGGTGTCCTGTCCTCGTGTGGCTTGTGTCGTGTCTGCACCATCCAAACTCCTCTTTGTCCCCTCAGTGAAAAATGGCACCCAGTAGCTCCCCGAGAAGTGGGAGTGGCAAGCTGAGTTGTCGAGCCTTCTTACTGACTGACAGCTTTGGTGAGCATAGGTTCTCAGCCGGCGAGACAGCTCAGAAGCCTCAGCACCTGCTTTGGTAAACCCAAGGACCAGAGTTTGATCCCTGGTCCCACATGCTACCCTGACCCTGGGGTGAACTGAGCTGAGAAATGAGTCTGGGTGTGGTGGCACAGGCCGTAATCCCCGCGGCTGGGGAGACTGACACATGCTATGAATTCAAGCTGTGGAGTGAGGCCCTAGCAAATGTGTACACGAAAATAAAATACAAAACTGGAGACTCTTTTCCCCTCAAAAATTTGAACATAGGGCCCTATTTTCGCTAAGAGTCCAGAGTTAATGTTGGAAAGAGAGAACTCATCTCCTCCCCATTAGTTGTTTCATAGGCAGCCATGACGTCTATTTATCTATCTGTTTCTCTCTGGGATCTTTTAGGATTTGATCTTTCTACTCCACTGAATTTTGTAGAATAATGTACAAGGTGTCACCAGAAAGCTGGGCCCTAGTACCCTGAGGACCTAACGCCACCAGGAACTAGAGACACAGCTGGGTTCTTCCTGTCACTGATAAGCATGCAGACCACACAGGGGCTATCGTATGCAATATAAATAGTTTGTTGCAAAAGGTAAGAGAGGTGGAAGGAGACAGGGGTGAGGACGGAGAGAGATGGGGAGGAAGGAAGAGGGGGAGGGAGAGGAGGGAAAGGAGAAAGGGGGGAGGGGAGCAGACGAGGGAGGGGGCAGGAATGGGCTCCAAGCCCGAGGTCAGCAAGTGCCAAGATGGCGGCTACGCTGGATCCAGAGGCTGCTTCGGTCGGCATTGCCAGGCGAGCATGCTCACGTTCCTCGCAGGTCTCTGTTCTTTCGCAGGGAAAATGGGCCGTGTTGAGCCCGTGGCTTCCTGTGTACTCCCCAGGGATGCGTCTTCCCTTTGGCTTATTCTGAGACCTGGAGGTCTTTCTGACCCGCTGCCTGGCCCGGACCTTGGATGCTACATTCTCTCAAGCTATGTTTGAAATCGCAGCTTGCATGGGTTCTGCCCGTAGCTACTACCTAAGAGGGCGAAGGAAGAAGAACATCTCACGCTACCTAACTTTCTGCCTAACCCCCCGGCATTTGGCATTTTTCTGGGACCTTTCCCACAGTGGGCATTTTTATTCAGTAAGATTTTAGGTCTACACTTAATCATCCTTTGGTTCATGGAAATTCATTTTAATACGTGACTAGTAATTTCTTCTCAACCATTCATTTTCTTTACATATGTTGTTCTTTTTCTCTCCCTCTTGCCTTCCTCTTTGTTTTCCCTTCAAATACTGGAGTTCCTAGAAAAATCTAGTTTCTGGTCCTTCTCTGTTGTGTTTTTGGACTTTTTACTTTCTGTTCTTCCTTCTGGATCACTCCACTCTTCTATCAAACTTTTAATGTCCGCTTTCACTTCGTTTAAATTGTCAAGAGCTCTTCTTTGTGGTCTAAATGACACCATAGCACCCTGCCTGCATTTGTGGATAAAGCATTCCCTCCATACCTCCTGGGTAATAAACATAATTTCTCTTAAAGTTCTTCCATTCACAGTGTGGCCTCCATGGGTTCCAGTTTCTATGTCAGAGTTTTATCTGAAACACCAGGTAGTAATCTTGGCACCCATTCCAATTTTAGCAAAGTATGGAGATGCTTGCTGGCCTACAGTTGTGTACGTGGGTGGGGCTGCAGGAAGCCAGAGAGAGCAGGGTGTTAGCAGGCTGCCGGTGATTGAGGACAGCTCAGATATGCTCTGTAGACCTTTATTTACTCTTGGATGAGCCCATTTCCTCACAGAAAAATCCTGTCTCTTGACTGGGTACTGTGGGTCAGGGGAAACACCTGGGGTTTCTTTCCCAGTGTGAGCCTCCCACACAAGCCCCCAATTTCGACGTCACTCCATCTGCCTCTAGTTGGCCCACTGATAAGGACTCCAGAACCTCGGCCCTGTGTCCTCCCCCAAACCCAACCCTGCAGTGTTTGGCTGAGGTAAGGCAGGCAGCACAGAGGGAGCGTGCTTTCCTTTGCGGTTTGCCTTCCTTCCGTGCTCTTGAGCAGCCCTGAGCTCGTGTCTCTGCTCTGACGGTCAGGAGTACATGAACATGGCCTCTGGTCCCAGCTCTCAGGTGTAAGACGCGGCACACCTGGGCTGTCCTTGGCCTTTCACCGCATCTCTCCCAAGGCCTGGCTGCCAACCTGTTCTGCTCAGCTTGGGCTTTCTCTGGTGCTCCCCACCCTTCCTCTGTGGACATCCCTCCCCACTGTTGCCATCTCATTTGCATGTTTGCTGTCCAGGGGCTTGTGGAGAAGGTGCACGTGAAGCCTATCAGCAAAGCAGGGGTGACTGCAGCTGCTTAGGTGGCAGAGGTTTACTGCAGCACGGGGCGCAGTGCCATGAGTCCCCCTCCCAGCCTGCCCTGAGCTGGGAGCTCATCCCACCTCTGGCCACCTCCTGAAGCAGCTCTGGAGCCTCCGTCCTGAGTCTCTTACAGGACAGAGTGTTCGCCAGCAGCCGGGAGAGGTGGGCTTGTGAACACCAGGCCTGGGGCCCTACGGCCCCGCTCCTCCTCCAACTCCACACGACACGAAAGGGACAAGTTTCGAATCAGTCTAGGACACCCGGACAGCCACAAGGGAGCAACTGAGCACACTCAGAAATGTCACTTGGGTCTTCAGTTTGGGCTATCATTTCTGAAAAGAAAAGTAAGTTTTGGTAAGAACAAAATCATTTAAATTTAAAAACAAATATGCTGTGGAGAAAAGTTCAAGGGTTTTATCTGAACAGGAGAAATCTAAGCCTAATTTAACTTCTCCCCTTAACAAATTCTTTTTTTTTTTTTTTTTTTTTTTTTCAGAACTGGGTATTGAACTCAGGCCCTTGTGCTTACCAGGCAAGCACTTGCTCTACTGAGCTATCTCCCCAGCCCAACAAAAGGTTTTGATGCCAGTAACAGTCTTGTCCTAGAGGAAAGGCATAGCCCCAGAGAGGGGAGAATCCCTCAGCATGGAGGGTGATGGAGGGATCAGCCTCAGGGCTCTGGGCCTCCCTGACACCAGGGATTCAGTGTCCAGCGGTTTCTCTTGGGAAGCAGGGCTCATGTCCCACTTTCCTCATGCATTCCAACTTTATAGCTAAGAGTGAGGCCAGCTGACAAGATAGCTGCACGCTGCCCAGAGCAGGTAAGAGTCAGAAAATGAATCTGTTCTGATCCTGTTTACATGCTTCTCTGACGAAGGCCAAGCCGGCCCCCTCAATGTCTCCCCTTTCCCTCCACCTTTCTCAGGAGTAGCTGCAGGGTGCTGTGCTGGGCCTGGCCTTCCGCATAGATCCTCCTGCTGCCAGCAGGCCGAGGTGTTCCCAGGGAGGCCGCACTAGCTGCCTGCCCAGCTCATGCCTCCGACGTCACAAGCCCTCTGGGAAGTATTTTAAATTCCTAATTTTACTTAACTTTTCCAACAACCCTAGGATCTGTGTATTACCATTATCTCTAGTGTATCCGTACATGGATAACACAGAGCTCTGAGAGTTGAAATAAAGCATCCACAGACTCGGAGCCATCCTGTGGGGCCATACGTCCAACCAGTCTACCAGCTCCAACCTGGTGCTCAGGGCCGCCGGCCCCCTCTGCGCCCTAGTCTGAAGCACACGTGAGCAGCAGCGGTGGGGTCATGCTCCATGCAGGAGGACGAGATGAGGAGCTCAGGCCTGCAAAGGGCAAGGCCCTGCGTTCCCACTGGGATCACAGACTGCTTCAGATACGAGATCCTGTGGTGTTCCCACTGCACCAGGGGAACTGTGCCTCGGCTTCCCAGGAGGAGGTCACTCCTGATCCCCAGGAGTCTGTCACGTGGATGCTGAGATGGCATCTGGGCAGAGGTGGGCCAGGCCTTAGTGGTGCAGAGGGAAGACACAAGGCAGCTGACCCCACTCCATCTCCCTACTGACCAGGATGCCAGGACAGTCGCCACCTGAGAAAAACAGTAGCAGCTTTCATCCCGGTGCATTTCTGAGCTTCGGGATTTCTTTGTTAAAGTCACTGGCACTGCACTAATATGAGAAGCATTCTAAGCAAGGAGTAGAAAATAAGCAAAGTCACAGAAGCATGGAACGTGCAGGGAGAGAGAATTATCCCTGCTCCTTGGTGACAGATTGGTGGGAAGGAGACGGACTGGAAACGAACTTGGGGGCTGTGAGTGACAGGCACCGCGCTGGCCCGCTCAGTGACCACAGCACTGAGACCAATCAGATAAGCGATGCCTATCTAGTGAGAGCATTATGTCCTTTCTGTGAGAGACGGGGCAGAGAGGACGCGGCTCCCCGACGACCAGCTCTCCTTACCTGCTCAGTAAGTGAGCCTGTGTTGGATTGTACACATCACCGTCACGGATACACTCATGTAGCCTATAGCTACATGTACGTGTGTACACATAAAGTAGTAACGCACATATACATGAGTGTATGTGCACAGACACACAGACAAACATGTGCACACGTAGGAGACACTGGCACACATGCGCACACACACTTGCACAATTTTCGTCGGGCGCTGTTACACACCATCACTATAATCTGCTATCTAGACACTTAGGTAGCTTCTTGATCATCTCTGAAATTCTTTTTGCACACCTAGCCGTAGGCATCTCTGCGAAGGGGAAAGCCCGCACTCCCCAGAGCCTCGGGGTGCCTGCTGAGGTCGGTGGGCTCGCTGCAGCTGCAGTCTCCATTTCTTCCTTTCCTCCTAAGAGAGACTAAGGAATGGGAGAAGTATTACTCGAGTGAAGACAAAGCCCATTTTCCCAGTCTCTTTCTGTCCTTTTCTTCCCGATCTTAAAAGCCTTCTTCTGTTTCTCTCTGCAGGTCTCCCCAGGGAGCCCAGAAGGTCCCAGAGCTGCTATGCTTCTCTTCAAGGGAGAAACGCAGGTGAAAGGCCTGCTGCTGCCAGGAGGGAGGGGACGGATGGCGGGACTGCGAGTCCAGCTCGGGCAGCTGCCCAGGCGAGGAAGAGAGCGGTGCGCCGAGCTGGATCCGGGCTCTGGAGGCGACACCTGGTCTGCCTCGTGCTGCGCTCTGACAGCCGCACGCCCTCCACTGTGCGCCTGGGTGGCTGCAGAGCGCGCATGGTCTCTCTCTCTCTCTCCACACACACACACACACACACACCCCGCAGAGAGCATTTGTTTGAACTCTCCAGCATCACCACCTCCCTGGGACGTGGTCTGTGTGCCCCAAACACCGCCAGCACGCCCAGAGGCTCACTTGGCCTACTTTCCTTCCCTGGGTTTGATGCTGACATCGGAATGGCAAACCCAGCGGAGCGCCACCCTCCTTCCACGGAGATCCTCGCTGGGACATAGAGTGACTTGCCTCCGATGAGCCCTGGCACGATGCCCTCACAAGGCCTGAAGGAGGTGCTGAGGACCACGTGAGGAGGGACTGTGGCAGAGATCCACAACGTACTACCATCAGTGTAGCTCTCGGGTGCTTCCGCCTTCTTCCGAAATCCACGGGTGAGTGCGAGCAGGAGGCACGCCCCTGGCAGCACGACGCCCTTGAGGAGCCTTCAGCAGACGCAGGCAGCCACCCCAGGCTGGCTTCACTCTCGGGTCACTGGGATGCCAAGTGTCCGCCCTCCTCTTCAGGCTGCCCTCGGGCGGCGGGAGCACCCAGGCAGATGGTCTCCACAGGACACAGGAATCCTGTCTCCTTCCTGGTTTCTTCCTGGCAGGATCCGTCTGCTGAGGGGCAGTTGCGTTGCTCGGCTGTGCCCCTCCGTCACTTAGGCCCAAACGCAATGCCAAGAGGAAAACAAGTAGCTCACCCGGCCCCCGGGGGACACTGCTGGGTCACACACTGCACACCAACCAGGCCCTGGGATGAGCTTTGCCCTGAAGGCGAAGAGACGAAGCAACTGTGACCTTGAACAGAGCCCTGTAGGTCTTCGAGTGGATTGGAGCAGCCATGCTTTCAAGAAGCTTGTCAAGATGGAGAAGGAGTTCTCGGACGTAGGGTAGCGCGGCTTCTCTTAGATGTTTAACGCTGGCCTATGCACGCTGCGAGGCGGCAGCTGCAGCTTTGGCGGCAGCGGCAGCGTGCCACATTCCGTCCCAGACGCTCTGCCACGCACACGTTTCCAGAAGCACCTGGGAAGTCCGGATTCCTGCACCCACTCCAGGGGCTCAGTAGTTCTGACGTGGGCTCAAGACTCTGCATTTTGACAAAACTTTCAGGTGGTTCGGGAAATGAAGCCAGAGAGAGCCTACTCAGCCCAAGGCTCACACAAACATTGGGACTTCGCTTCTGGACGGCAGAAAGGACCGGACGGCGTGGTCACCATGAGCGGAAGTCATGTGCTATGGCCAAAGCGGGAAAGAGAAAGAGAGAAAAATGACTCCTGGAGAAGGGGTGTCCCCGTGGCAGAGGCTGGGGCACAGACGTCTGTGTGCCTACATTTGGAGGAAGTCCTCTCGGGAGGAGCAGAGAAGAAGCACAATAGGGGAGGAAGGGATTCTCACTGGAACCTGGCCCTAGCCTGAAGCGTGGCCGGCGCCCTGCCCCTGGTCCCACATCGAGGCTAGGGAGGTGCCGCCAGGCATGTCCCTGGCCACCCTCAGAGTTGGGCCTCTATCCCCAGCCATCCCTGTTTCCAGGCGTTTCCTCCAGCCGATAACAGGTGTCTGGAGGAAGAGGCAGCTGGGGCCTCCCCAGCCAACACTCCTGCAGGTTGGATCCCAAGGCCCTGGCTCAGGAACAGCTATCCGGGGAGCCTCCAGGGAGGGAGGGCAGTACAGAGGCAGAGCGCGGCACAGGGAGGAAGAAACACCTCCCAGCAGGGCTGGGCCCAAGGGCCCGCTCTCCCAGCCAATCACAGCCCTGCCCTGGAGCCCCTGCCCTCCCTGTCCAATGGTCTCCAAGACTCATACTCTGAATGTCTGAGTGTCCCCAGCTTGGGCACAGAGTCTGGTTAACACCTGCTGGAGTCAGGTGCATTCCTGAGACTCAGAGCAGTGTGAGGCAGGGGCGGGCGGGAGCTAAGACCACCCCCAGGGGTAAATGCTGGGCCCCCGCAGCCTGCAGCGCACCCTGCCCTCCTGACACGCTGCCAGTGGGTGCAGGTGCTCACCCTGGCGAAGGTGAAGTGCTGTTCACCAGTCAGGACCACCTGACTGGATCAAAGTCTCCCGACTGTGTGGGGCGAGGCTCCGCTGCAGAGATGTGGGGAAGTTACTAGTATGAGCTTCCCTAATATTCTTTGACTTCCGGTCATCCAATAAATGCCTTCTGAAGTAGAGTCACCTCATGACGGTGTCTTCTCTCTCACCCAGGGCTCCATTTAGGTCATGCCAGAGTCAATGTCTGTGCTCAGCATCACCACACTGCTTTGTAGTGGACTCTGCCCGTCCTCGTGATGTTTTGTGACCGTTGTCCCTCGGCCTTGCCAGCACTTCCCAGCATTGTATCAAGAGCACGGTTCTGAAAATTCCACCGCTTTCCCTTCTTGAAAGCAGGACACGGGCTTTCCTCAGGGCCTCCTCTGTCTCCCATCATCAGGACTCCTGAAGAGCACACATAAGATGATGGCCTTCCATTCACAAGACCAAGGCCTTGCAATACAGCTTCACGGAATCTTTTCTTCAGGCAGAGAGAAGAAGTGTTTCTCCCTAGTGTTGGCTCATCTAAGCTCTTTCCTCCCAATGAGTGCTGCTCTACCTTGTCAGTCTTAGAGATGAACCTGCTTTGCAGGCAGTCATGCAATCTGAGCAGCACCTGAAGGGCTTTCCCACACCCTTGGGCCTGTACCTGTGGCAGCACACTCTCCAACTAGTTGATCTGTTTCTTCTGCTTGTTCGTTGCTGTCAGCAAGAAGCCCTTTGTTTCCTGTGTCTGGGAAAGGGAGCTCTCCCTGAGGAGCTGGGTCCCTGACATTCTTCTACAGGGCCATGGCCCCATCCTGCCTCCGCGGAGCCCAAGCCCCTCTCCCTCCCTGCCTTCACCTCTGAAGACGCCCCACTACTGGAGGGCTACACAGAGGGCCATCTCTGAGGCTGCACTGCTAACTTGAGCAGCCACATTTCTACCTCTTAAGTATAGTCACTAAGTAGTCAGGCTTTCTCTTCTTCAGATACCCCCAGGCAGTAAGCTTGTGCTTTTGCTGACCATGAAATGTAGTCCACCCTTGCTAGCAACCGCAAGCAATGTATTTCCTAGAGACTAAGAAGCGAAGCTGGGTGTTTCCTACAATCTCTCTCCGGCTATCCCTCTTCTGTCTCCTCCCCCTCCCCCTTCCAGCTCCCCCTCCCCCTCCCACTCCCCCTTCCCCTCTCTCTCCCTCTCTCTCCTTCATGTCTCAAGTGATTTGACTACTTCCTACCAAGGCTCCTATCACATCTCTATCACAAAGCAGCTCTTTCATAATTTGGCCCAGAATATTGTTTTCTTTCCCTGCTTCTTCATCTTTCTGGGTTGTCAGCAGGTCTAGAATTTATCAGATGCCCTGTTTTCTGTAGAATGAGACTTCAGCAGACATTCTGACGGGTGTGTTTTTCCTTCTCTCAAGGCCAGTTTTGTAATCTGCCTTCAGAAACCTTCGCCCATATCCTCCGTCTGGTCTGCTGGTCTGCACAGCACTTCAAGAATGCTATCGCTTCACATTCTCTTTTATCTTATCCTCCTTTGAAGAGAAATTTGCAATGTTCCTTCTTTGTACAGAAGGGAAGACATGTGAGGCCCTGCTGTCACCTGGGTTCCCATGCCCACGTGCTGCTGTTGGAATGTTCAAAAGACAGGGAACTCAGTGGTCAATAAACAATGTATCACCTGACAAAGAAGCAAAAGGATCACTTGTTCTCATCTGAAAGTTCCCCATATATGACAGGATCACCTCTGTTCCCAGTTATCTTAAACATGCACTTACCTAGTGAAAACAGACACATTTATAGGCAGAGTTAGTAAGAACTGGACAGCCACACTGAGTTGACCTAGAGTCTTGACTCCAGCACAGAGTGGCTGTGGGCCTTCAGAATCCTCACTGATTCAGGCACTGACATCTACAAAATGGGCTTTTCACTAGTGCCTACCTCATACGGTTTTCTGAAGGTTATTTTCAAAAGGTCAGTCAAAGCGCCTGGGCTTTTAGAAGTTCATATATTTAATAAAAAGAGGGTATTCATTGTCCATGCTGCACCGAGGAATATTTTTACAACAGTGGGCAGTTATAATAATAAATCTTTTCACCTCCTGGAAAAAAGAGTCAAGCACAAACTAAAAGGCCAGTCACGCATGAGGTGCACACAGATTGCTGTGGACAGAAAATGCTGCAAAGTGCATAAGAGCGCACAAGATGAGAACCACAGCTAGTGTCGGCAGGAAGCGGCTGTGGGAGCTGGAACGGCCCCGCGAGGCTTCTCTAAAGAGGAAAAATCAGTTATGCCAGAATGCGGAGAAGGCACCAGCAACACAGAAACCGGAGAGAAAGCCTCTGGGACTAAGTAGGACAAGTGCAAATGTTAAGAAAGTACTTCTCAGGACCTAGGTCTCCCTTGCACAGATGCTGGCCAAGTGCTCCATCCGGCTGCCCAGTTTCTGTTGGGGCACTATCAGTTCTCATTTAAAAATGAACACATAGGAGCACGTTCCCCTGGCCACCCCTCATCCTAACATCCAATCCATCAGCGATTCCTCGGCTTTTGCAAAGTGAAGCTGATGTTTTCCACATCCACGTTTATCGCTGGTAGACTGTGGCTGGATGCCATGTGGATGAATCTGACTCCGGGAAGCACGTCCCTCAATTATCTGCTAAATGCTTCTCTTACACCCAACCTGCTGACAAAATGAGAAGGCAAACAAATGGGATGAGCCGCAGCCAGGCGCAGGAGGCCAAGAGAGCGGGGGACCTAACTGGAAGAGCACCGGAGAATGTTTAAAGTAAGTTCCAGAGCCCCCGATAAGGGTGGGGATGATGCTATCTCTTGGATAGAAGAAGCTATTAAAGCACGCCAGAGTGTTTTCAATCACTTAATCAGAAAGCCCTTTTCCTGAGAACTGTCTTTTGTCCATGTGCCATGGACAAACATAAATATTTTGGACTTCCGGCCTCCTTCACCCTGATAGTGAGCTCTTAACTATAAGCTCTTCCCACCTCAAAGAGAAAGCTGAAAACAATGATAAAACTTGAAAGACAAATATGAAGTCTCTTCCAGATGAATTATTGAAGCCCACAAATAATTTCCAGGGTCACTGCCTCTCCAGTCCCTTACTTTGTTTAAATAGGAAATTGTGTGTGATTTTTATGTATTGTCCATGAGGACCCCGTGACTGAAACATGCACACAGGGGTGGAACTGAGGTGAAGCCAGGCCCCTAGGAGCCCTGCCAGGGCAGTTCCTGGACACCACGTAACCATAACCTTTCATCTGCACATCCATTTTCATTTCACATTTCATATTTTAAAATGCTTAAAGAAAAAGTTTCATAATATTTTGAAGTATTTAAGAAGCAAATCATGCTATAAAATTTTAATCAATGGGCATAACTGCCACTCTATAACTTTAAACAACACAATATATGTCAGAATAAAAGTTCTTTTTTTAAAAAAGTGTTATTAAAAATAAAATGAAAATGAAAAGTGCAATTAACTCTTCAGGAAAAACATTAAAAGTTATGAATTTCTTAAAGTTATAATTAAAACAAATAATTTCATAGAAACTTCTTCATACTATAAGATTTAAAATATTTCCTGGATCTGAATAAAGAGATATCGATCATTTGAATCATAATATGCCAGACGTTCTCTTTTGCATTAAACAAATAAGCCAAGGCAAAATTCTACTACAGTGAAAGGTGAAATTAAGTTTAAATGGCCATATTCATGAAAAAAATCACTATGAAGCATGATGAAATGTATTTTTTGCTACTATTATGAGTGGCCAATTTTCCCATTATTCCTATATTTTAATTTATAATTGGAAATGGAAATTCCAGTTATGAGATTGATCCCATCCAGTGTTTCGTTTTGAAGTTTTACCCCAACACTTGGGCAGGAACATCAAGTAGGTGACAAAATTAGAGGAAACTGCAATGACAGCGCTCCTGGGGAAGCTTGGGTACTGGGCTGGCCTTGTGACACACAGGAACATAATGCCCTACTTATTTCAACCTCATGCTATCAAAGCACTAAAATATGGATCTGGTTCAAACAGCGAAATCGAACAGAAAGGACCCAATCAATATGAATGATATTCCTGCTTCTCCTTCCAAAACAAAATAGACTGATCAAGTGTTTTACATACTGCAGCAATAAACCCAGGAGAGCCAGGTGCTGTGTTGGGTGAGAGTTCCAGGGTTAAAGAGGCCTGAACCGTCATTCAGGCGTGAGACCCTGTTGCCACCCCCGTACGGGCCCACCCATGCTCCCTACCCCTCGGGGAGAAGGTGCACTGCCACTTGCAATAAGGCCAGACCTGGATTTGTGCAGAGGAGCGGAGAGAGTGTGGTGGCGGCCTCACTGGGCAAGGAGGCTTCCCAGTCACCAGCAGGAAGGTGTCGCAAATCCTGTGTGCCCCTGGACAGCCACACGGGGACCTGGCACTGAATTTCAACATAATGATGGTGGAGTGGGCCTTGACTTGCTCCTGGGCTCCTTATCAGTCCCCAAGGGTAAGGACAGCTGCACTGGTACAGAATTGGTGATAGCTGCAGCTGGTGTCACCTAGATGCAACTTCCTCTTTGCAGAAGTTGGGGAGTGGGCAGGGGGCGGCAGGCAGGCAAGAGGAGAGGGGTGCTTTGAGCAGAGCAGCGGCCTGGGGAGGGAAGCGAAGCTGTGGTACGAAGCCGCCTGCAGGGTTTGCTTGGAATAAAGAAGCAAATAAACGCGGCGGCGCCGGGTGAATCACATCAAAATCTCAAGACAATTCCAAGATGAACCAACTCGGAGAGGGAATGACCTCCTCATCTGGGTGATAAAGTTCCAGCCAAAATATTCTCTGGGCCCGAGACGTGATTCATTAGAAATGTGCGCGTGGTGTGGCGCTCCCCACTCTAGCTGGCGGAGTCCGGTCTGCACGCTGATAAGAAGCAAATGCAAATGTCCTGATAAGAACTGAATGCAAATATTTATGATATGATATTCCCTGGGAATTATGTGCAGATAAAACAAAGTGTATTATTTTCCTGCTTCTCTTTCAGGTTTGCCAAAATGCCCTTTTTCGCTTTTGGAATTTGCATTTCTTCAAAATTGATTCGGCTTGCGTATTATGTTAAGCTATTTGTTTGCTAAGGATGGTAATTAGTTACTGTAATTACAGCAATGACAGTTGCTAAATTGTTTTTAAAGCATTACAGTGAGCCTGTGCCAGAAGATTGCAGTATTTTTTTGGATTTAAGCAGAAGCTGGAAAAACTCCCACTCTAGGGCCAGCATGGGATTTTCAACTACAAAGCTGCTTTTCCTGACTGAAATTTTTTTTTAAAAAAATCATTAATTTGCATTGATTGCAAGTGCTAACTCTACATGGGGTTTATTCACATATCACAGAAATATTAGCGATGGTAGGTCTTGGCGGGAAGGCAACACGGGGAAGAGCATCGTAAATAACGGTGAAAGCTGATAGCAGAGGAAAAATGGTGTCACTATTACTGGGAGCCTGTTAATTAAACTTTTTAGCCTGTTTTTAGATAAATTAAAAACAATTAAAACTGTTTCTCTGAAAGTCATTCCCAAACTTTTCGGAGTACTCCTGGTGCAGATGAGTAGTGCGGAAAGGAATGTTCTAGCTGTGATCTATTTTTGACATGCGGAAAGTCACAGGAAGAAAGGAAAAGGTTACGCACCCCAGTACTGCTCAGATTTAGTTTGAGAGGAAATCCTTGAGGGGGAGGGGCTCGCGGGGCCGTGCGCGTCTGAGGTGGCTCGTGATTTGTGCTCTGCGTGTGCTGTGACTCACGGGCTAGGTGGGAAGCAGGCTCTCCGCACCGGCCGCTGCCTGGGAAGCCTCTGAACCGCACTTTCCAAAGTCGAGAGCATCCAGGCAAGCTCGCATCGTGTCTCTAGCCCTGGGAAGTCAACAGATTCCGAGTCTGCATGCATGCAGTTGCAGATCTGTGGACAGGATTCCCATGCACAAATGCCTCATAAGTAGTCAGCACCACTCTGCCGACCTTCCTAGAGGAAGGGCAACGCCTGCAGCAAAAATCACAGCGGGGCAAGCGCGCATTCCGGTCATCCAAATCCCAGGCACTGGGCTCAGGGCGTCGCCTCTGCGCTCCTGAAGATCTCGGAGGTGTCAATGCCGTCTCCACTTTACAGAGAGAGAAGAGCTGAGGTCAGAGGCGCTTGATGCCCGCGGTCATCCTTTTAGGTTCAATCTGAGCATGAAATTCAAACTAAGGCGGCGCCTGGAGTCCACCCCCTGAGTGAGAACTTGAAAGAACCTAACTTCTGGAGTTCCCCCTTTCAGCTGTCGGTTCCCAAAGTCAAATCTCTACCTCTGCTCTGGCATTTTAATTTCCTTGCTGGTTACAAATACAAGTCTGATTTCCCCGACGGTGACTTCCATGAGCAGAATCAATGAGAAATGCGATGTTTTATGGAGAAGATTCACCTCCCAAGAGCTAAGCAGTTCTCCACAAAAAGACTCCCGACATTTAGGTGGTTCACGCTGCTTCACCAGAGAACAAACACCTTCCTTTGTGTACCGTGATACTCACTGGCCTTCTCTTTCCAGAATACAGATGAAACTGGCGGAGGAGCCAGTTCGTGGCTTCTAAAAGCGAATTTTGAAAGTGGCCTCCTTAGGCTTTTTCCTCCATTGGCACAGGTATTCCACGCGTAGCCGCATTCACGTGGCCCCAGCGTGGAAGACGAGGCTCCTGCACGTACTCACGCGCAAACACGGCAGAACGGATGAAGGGCCCGCGCGCCATGCCCCAGCTCACATGCCCGCCCGCTGCTCCTCCGGAGGTGGACCCTGCCACCGTCTGCCCTCCTCCAGGCTTCACTGCCTCTCTAGTGCCTCACTCGCGCCATGCAGTGTTCGTCTTCTCTGGCAGCCGTCCAGGCCCCAGGGTCCTCTGCCACCCTGGCTCCTCATAGATAACTTTGTTTCCTGCAGGGGACCAGAAGTTCTTCGAAGCCTGAGTCTCTTCATTTCCATTTTTCAGTTAAATTCATTGGTGTAATTTAGATCTTGGTAAAGATCACATTCATCACAGGGAATTGGTACCTGCATATGGGATTTTTTTTATTTTTATGTATTTGGTACAGGGTCTACAGGGTCTCACTGTACAAATCAGGCTCATAGTGGTCCTCCTGTTTTCAGCCTCCCGAGCACTGGGATTATAGGCACATGCAACCACACTCAGTCTCAATCGCCGTCTCAGCACACCCCAGAGGTGGGGCCGGCATGGCATGCTAGGGATGGAATCCCAGTTCCTGCACCAGCCTAAGCAGGTGCTATAGTCCACTGAACTATCTGGCCAGTGCTATATGTGGTATTCTGATTCCTGTCTTTCCCCAGATCCTTCCCTTCCCTTCAAGCCCTCTTCCCCTCCCTACTTACAAAGCTTTGCTGCCATTTTATCCTTTCTTATTGATTTTTCTCTTTTCCCAGTCCTTAGTCCTTATATTCCCCCTCCTCAATTACCCTTTCTATGTGAATAGCTTCTTCCTATCTCCCAGTACCTCAGGCACATTTTGGTCCTTATTTACTTGCATACCAGGGAGCTAAGCAATGTTCCCACAGGTGTACAATTTTTGTTTCACTGAAGTTTGTGTTCTTAAGATACGTCCATTTACCTGGAAGTACCTCAAGCTTATCATTCTTTATTATTATGTGGTACTCCATTGCATAAAAAACAAATTTTTTTATCCATTCCTTTATGGATGGACATTGGGTTGTTTTCAGAATTTAACTATTATAAACTGGGCTACCATAAACATGGGTGCACAGAGACAGAGGTTGCACGACATGTTTAATTCTTTAAGAAAGGCAGCCAGAAGTAGAGTATCTGGGTTGACTAGGACCATTAATCCTAGTTTTTGAGGCCTCTCCCCAGTGGTGACACCAGTCTACACTCCCCACACCAGTGACAAAGGGTCCCTTTTTCCTCCTATCCCAGCCAGCATGTATAATTGGCTGATTTCTTAAGAACAGCCATTATTTCCAGAGTGAGACAAAATCTCAGCATTGTCTTCATTTGTATTTCTCAAGTGACAAAGGATGTTGAATATTTTTTCATACATTTATTTACCATTTGTATCTCTTCCTCTGAGAGATGTGCATTCTTCTCAGACGCCTATAGATCAAGAAGAGCAAAAGAAAAATTCTCAACAACAAAGGCAAAACAGAGGATATCACCAACCTTGGTTTTAAATTATACTACAAAGCTACGGTAGTAAAAACAAATCATGGTACTAAAAAATAAAATAGGCCTGAAGATCAATGGGACAGATCAGAAGATGCAGAAACAACTCCAAGCACAAATCTTATCTTTGACAAAGGGACCAAATATGTTCACTGGAAGAAAGTCTCCACATAAATGGTGCTGGAAAAGGTGGATTTCTACAGACCAAAAACTAAAACTAGACTCATTTCTCACCATGTGCTGAAATAAAATGGAAATAGATCAAAGATATAAGTAGTAAAACAGAAGCACTAAATCTGCTTGAAGATAGAATAGGTAGAACTCTTGAACATGTAGTTGTAGGCAAAGATTTCATGAACAAAACCCCAGCTGCATGGGAAATACCAGAAAGCATCAACAGCAGGGATTTCATCTTATTAAAAAGCTTTTGTGTAGCAAAATAAATCACCAATGGAATCCAAAGACAACGCACAGAGTAGGAAAAAGTTCTAACCAGTTGTCCCCTGGACAAAGGACTTACTTCTAAAACATATAAAGAACTGAAAAAATCAGACTCAGTACACAAGTGGGTCTGCCTGATTTCCTAGCTCTATCTCCTGGATCTAAAACATGACTCTGTGCATGACAAGTACCCAGGACCAACTGAACGAGGACGCACTGCCCTCGTCCACACGGCCGTGGGACTTCCATGGCCCAGGCCAGCGCAGACCGCAGGGTGCCAAAGCCAGCGCTGTCTCAGGATCTGGGTTACCTGGCCAGTAATTTCCATCTCCATTCGGAAACTAGACCAGAGGGTATATTCGAGCATGAGGAATATTTGCTGAAGATTCATATAACCTACCTCTAATATCAAACATTCGTGTGCTATAAAAATGGCTCGTTATCTTTCCCCTAATGTAAAGCAACTAAAACATGTAAGAGAGATAAGAAAGATGGATAACTTCCTCAGTATCAAGACCCTGGAAAAACTTCATAATTTCCATTCATGACTTGTACTGCTGATCTCTGCTGGTCTTTTGAAAGGAGCAGTTAATGCTCAATTTTTCTTGCCTTTTAATTTCTTATAACTTTTTTGTTGTTGCTGTTTTCTTGTGTTTTTAAACCAATCTTCACAATTATATCTCGTAACCTAAACAAGAAATTTGAAGATAACACCATGCAATGCAGCAACTGTTATTGAATTCTTATGACTTTGTTTAGTGAAATTTTGTAGCATTTCTAACGCTTTAAAAAAAGAACTGTCTTGTATCTTTAAAAAAAAAAAAAAGAAAGAAAAAAGAAACCTAACTGACAGGAACTTGCACTGTGGGTTGAGTAGTCCTACAATACACGAGACATTGGTACCTTTTCTCACTGTGCGTCTGGAGAAGAAATCAACGCTTCTTGCATGCTGGGGCTGTTACCACGGGCCACACGGCCTCCTTTCCTCCTGTATTTCATTCATAGGACCATGTCCAACCTCCTGCCTCTTCCTTCGAGCTCTCCCGCAATGAAAATGAAGCCAAAAAACATACTGGAGTCTCTTCTTACCATCAATCCATCAAAACAGGAAGAGAATCTTGTTTCCTTGGAGGACAGATATTGGGCAAATCCCAGCTGAAGAGAAACATCTGGGTTCACACCCCACCCGGACATCTTCCTAACCCCAGCTCCAATCTGCAAACATCCCAGGGGCAATTTAACTAAACTGCATTAGATCAAAGCAGAGCTCTGAGGAGTGTGAAGCCGGCTTCAAATGTCAGCTAAGCACCGTTTGGTTACAGAAAGGAAAGCAACCCTCCTGGGGTGAGACATCTTTCTTGTCCAGACATTCAGAGTGTGTTATTCATTACCGAGTTTATGGCATCCCCACTGGGAACACAGTTCATGACTTCAGAATTTCTACCCAGTGTGCTGTGGGGCTCCCCGTCAGCTCCTTCCCCATAGCACATGTGTTTCGGGGAACCTAAAATACACCCCAGGCCTAGCACATGATGACCACAAACACTCCACCTCAAAATTCTCCTTTAAGTCTTGCAACTGGGAAGATGGGTTGTTGATATGCGAGAAAGAAATCCTGGCTCGGGGTTTCCCTTCTGCCCTCGTGTGCTCCATGGAAGTCCACTGACATGAAGACAGTTGTAGTGTATTGATATCAAAGCCCTCAGCAATGATCCCACTCTGGAACACAGTTTACTAGAACCTACACTGAGAAGAAAAGAAACACAAGGGCCTCCAACAGCCTGATGGGTATGCTACTTCAGGTATGTGTGTTCTAGATCCCAGCATGGCACAAGCTCTCTTTGTTCTGTCCCTGACCAGATCAGTACTAAGCTACCCTGGTCACTTACGAGGCCTGGCACGCCTGCCATTCCTGGGAAGGCTGTGAAGGCCCACTCAATCTTACTCTGAGCAACAGCAGGAAAGAAGTACAGTGGGAATCACACCTGGACCCGGTCTTTCCTACAGTCCAAAAGAAATTAGCTTCCGTATGCACAAAGAGGCAGAAATTCTACAAGAAACTTGCAAAGCTCTGTCCAGATAAGTTGGACCCACTCTGCGTGCAGTCTTCTCTCAGATCTACTATGGCAGAAGCAGGAGAGACTTATTCAGCTCATAAACGTGAACCAGCAGGCTTCAGCCTGTGGAAAGCCCCTGTCAGCTCACACATCTTTGTTAGGCTTAGGCACCCAACCATGCTGCACCCTACCAACTCTAAACAAAGTTGGACCTGTCTCTGCAGCACACTGAGCCAGGAGCCTCAGACTGAACGCACTTCCTCTGATGAGAACACTCACCTAGATTCCCACAACACCAAGCACTTAGGGCTCGGTTAATGAAAGTGTATTTGATCTCCCCGTGCAAGGCCAACTTCAAGGCTCCATCTCGATTATGAGCAAGACTGGTGTTCTAGAAGTGTGCCTGGCTGTATTATTCAGGGTTTTACTAGAGGAACAGTTGTAACACAAGGAACAGATATCACACAAGTTGGACACACGCCTAAGGAATCATAAGACTGGCTTAGGGTGGTCAGCCACAGAGTCGGGGATGGGGAAGCGTGCAGAGGGCGTTGGCACACCCGAGACTGAAGGATTCAGTCCCAGGCCTGGAGCTTGCTGCAGTGTTCTGTGTGAGTCCGTATCAGGAGGCCGATGGGTTTGCAGCAGAAAGCTGACAAATCTACACCAGAAGGCCGAAGGATCCAAGGCGGAGGCCGACGAGTCTGCGCCAGAGGCCAGGAGCTGATGTGCAAGCTGCCTGCTCAGACGGGAGCTGCTGCAAGTGGACTGCTCTCGGGTCCCTTTTATATGCCGCTAGAGTGCTGAGTCACTTTAGGGTGGCCCTCTGCGCCCCAGGGTGTGGAATCACTGAGCAGACTTTGTCAAGCCTTTTAACATCTCAAGGTGACACAATGGACCAGCCACTACACTGGCCTTTCAAGATCTCACAGACTTCTGTGGCCTCTTATCAGGGCGACAGCCTCTGTCACTAAGCAAGCAGGACGGTTTTTAGGGCCCTGTCCCTCAACAAAACACGAGCAGCTCAGACAGTGCCCATCCCACAGAATTCTTTTTATTCCACACAGGCAGCTCAAGCTGCTGGGGAAAGCTGTGGTTCTTCTCCATTAAAAAAAAAAAAAAAAAAAAAAAAAAAAAGAGCAAATAAGAGTCCTCACACTTGGGCGTTCGCTCACACTAATGCTTCATCAAGCTTAAAGTTGTCTGTTCAGGTAGGACTGCGTGAAAACCCCCGACATGCCTGCATGCGCAAGGGACTTGGACTATACGGCTCTACCACCACTCAAGGGGACGCCATGGCCACGGACATCTCGGAGCAGGAGCAGATGTAGGTGGACAGCCTCAGCCTCGAGTGAGGGTCAGCATCGTTCTCTAATACTATTGCCTATCACAATGTCTGAGTTTTGGTACAGAAATCAACATCTATGTATAGAAATCAGGATGTTCCTAGAATTGTTTTCTACTTATATGTGTGTGCCTCTATGTGTGTACTTAATAAAATACCGGAATACAACTTATTGATAGACATCAACTAAGACACAATCTGGACCTTTTTAAAAGTAAAAAGTCTACAGTGGTAGATCAAAAAGTCAGTCTCTCTCTCTCTTTTTTTTTTTTTTTTTTTTTTTTTTCAGGAATTTGCATCCTAACATGAGAGAGAAAAATGAGAAGTGAATTTGGATTTTATTTAAAATTCTGACAAGGCATCTGAGAGAGATGCCACCACTAAAATTGCATTTAGCAAGGGAAACAAATTTAACAAGGGAGTTAGAAAAGACAACCAGGAAAAGGGGATGCATTGATTCTGTCCTTAAATTTTAAAACATGATAGGTGATAAGGAAGGTGGGAGAGGAGAGAACATATTATAGACAGTGAGAACAGAATAAGCAAAATGTATTTGCCAAACACAGGAAAATCTGTGTGTACCTGAAGAGCCGTCTATGCCATGGTTATGGCTGTATATCTGATCCACGCGCAAGGCTGCAAACAGGTCAGGAACAGCCCTAGCTGTGTCCTAAATGAGGACCAAGGATGCGTTTGAGGGGAGAAGACTTTGACACGGTGAGACAAGATGGGCAGCTGTCGTAGCAGTGCAGGGAAGAGGCAGCGTAACAGTGGGGGCTGGGAGGAGGGACTGTGTGCACCTGAGATGTAGTAGGTCAGAGTTTACAAGCTGTGGCTTCCAGCCTTGCAAAAGGAAAAGGGCTGCAGAATCTGAAAATCCATAGCTTCCTTGGAACCCTCAGCAAACAGAACTCAGGAAAACTACAGTCCCAGGTGGAGCAATGCAGGAGCATCCAGAGAGCCATAGAAGGCCACTGGGCCATAAAGGGGGGACCATAAAGGGGTAGAAATACTTAAACGTCCATTTAAATCCATTGCTGGGGGCTAAACATGGACTAGGGTGCAGAGAACAGGCCTGGAGACTGCTGTCTCAGGACCCCTCCACTCATGTGGGTTTGACTCCCAGAAATCCCACCAAATCCTCAAGGGGAAGATGCTGGCACAATCCTCCAAGACCCTGGGATGGGAATGAGGATGTCACCACTCCAAGTCTGCCGAGGGCCTTCTCCATAGCCGAGGCCTCCTCTCCAGGCTGCTTGGCCTGAGACAGAGCCCAACTCAGTGAGGAGCACTCATTCAACTCAAGTCCCTTCTGCAATGATCTAAGGGAATAAAAGGTGGCCACAGCAGGACTGGGCTCTGAGGAAGTAGATCCGCAGTTCCTCCAGTGAAAGAGAGCCCAGGATGGGGGAAGGGAGCACAGCTCTGAACAGACCCTAGGAGTTGCAGCCCTAAGACACCAGCCCACTAAAACATGTGATTTACTGAACATAACCGAAGTGTCTGCTCTGCACCAAACATCTCAGGTATCCTGAAAGTGGATCCAGGGCCAGAACTGCGGTCCAGAGTCTCCACGGGGAGGAGGCCTCAGGGAAGCCCAAGGCCAAGCAAGGCTGCTGCAGGACTTTGAAGCTCCTAGCAAGTGTTGAGCAAAGCGCTATCCACAAATTTCCACTTAATATGAAACGTCATATAAGTAGCCTATTTTCCTTGGGAATAGCTAACTGGACCTCAACAGTCAGGGGCCAGAAAGCACACATTTTCAGTGGGCAAAGCAGCGCTCTTTTGCTATGTTTGGATCTAAAATGTTCCCAAGATCTCATGCACTGAGGTGGCACCTGGGAAGGGGACTGGGTCAGGGGTGCCACCCTATCCGTGGGCGCACCCACTGATTCAACCATAGCTGAAGGTGCTGTCAGAAGCAGGCCTGGCTCAGGGCAGAAGACTTCTTATCAAAAATCATACAAACAAAAAGAGAATAAAATGAAAAATTGACAGTGTTGCGTGGAAAAACCATCAACATAGAATTCACCCTATTTGGCAAAACTGGTGTGCAAAAGCAAAAACCAAATTCTCTTTCAACTACTAAGTAAATAAGAGTAATACTGTATTGGGTAATTAAAGTGTATAGATAAGTGAAATTGATGGTAATAAGGTCAGGAGGAAAGAACTGGGAATATTTTCTTACTCTGCCTCTGCACTACCCACGAGGAAAAGCGATGCTCTTTAAAGGCATTCTGAAGTGAAACAAAGGCATACACCATCAACTCCAGAGTCACTGCCAAAGAGACTTTTCAAAGGTACACAACTGATTTGTTAAGAAAAAATTAAATGTTAGTATATGAAATGCTCAAAATCAGAGGGAAAATGCAGAATGCATAAATATACAAAAATAAGTATAGCAAATAGAAAAGAGTAACAAATATGCTATACACCAACTCCATCATGTCACTAATTATATTAAATATGCCAATATATTAATTGAATACCAGATATTTTCAAAGTAGATAGAAATCCCAATGCCTAATTATATATTATAAATGAGAAATCCAATTTAAATATAAAGACTCAGGGCCGGCTAAATAGCTCAGCAGATGAAAGTGCCCGCTTAGGCAGACACAGAGGCCAGGACCTGATCCCAGGCCTGCTGTGCCAGTCCCACCCCCCAGGGTACAATGAGATGGCGATTGAGAGTGGGCATGGTGGCACACACCTGTAATCCCAGCTCGTGGGAGGCTGAACACAGGCGGATCACTATGAGTCCAGTCTACATAGTGAGACCCTGTAGACAGTGTAGACCCTGTCCGAAAAATGCAAAATAATAACAACAACAACAACTCAGGTTAAAGGTAAGTTAATGAAAAATATGTACCACACAACTACAAAATAACAGCAGCAGTAGCAATGACAAAGGCTGAGATAGCTATATAAATTTCAATAAAAGTATGTGCATGACAAAGAAAACTAATGGAGATGATGAACGGTGATATTTTACTCTCGAGAGATCAGTTCTCTATTAACCTAACAATAGTAAGCCATGCCTAGTGAGCAGCAGGTCAGGAAATACACAAACCCACTAATGCAGTGGGTATTTCAGTATCCCTCTGAACAATGATAGGTTTAATAGAAATTTAATAAGGCTGTAAATGCTGTAAGCAGGGCTGAGAGGTAACCAGTGATAGAGTGCTGGCGTAACACACACATAGCTTTGGGCTCCATCCCCCAGGACTGAAAGACCGAAGGAAAGAAAGAAAGAACGAAGGGGGAAAGGGGAAGGGAGGGAGGGGAGAGAGAAGGAAAAAGAAAAGAGAGAGAAGATAGAGAGGAGGGGAGGAGGGGAGGAGGGAAGGAGAGAAGATAAGCCAGCAGCGCACCACCAGTCGTACCATTGTGGTAGAAGCCCACAGGCTACACAACCCATCAGTGGCAGAGAATTCTCTCAGAATCACATGGAGCATTAACCAAAATAGACCAAGTCCAGGGCCATAAAAAACAACTTTGCGCATTTAAAAGTATGCTAAATACAATACCAATTCCAGGCCATAACGGAATTAAAATTGAGGGACCTGGGGAGATAGCTCCGTGGCACAAGTGCCTCCCTGGCAAGTGCAAGGTTGTGAGATCGAACCCCAGTCCCGCAAAAAAAAAAAAAAAAAAAAAAAAAAAAAAAAAAAAAAAAAAAAAAAAAAAAAAAAAAAAAAAAAAAAAAAAAAAAAAAAAAAAAAAAAAAAAAAAAAAAAAAAAAAAAAAAAAAAAAAAAAAAAAAAAAAAAAAAAAAAAAAAAAAAAAAAAAAAAAAAAAAAAAAAAAAAAAAAGGAAATTAATATTGAAGACAAAAAAAAAATAAAATGATACAAAATATTTCTAAATCGTCCACAAATCAAAAAAGAACTCAAGAGAAATAAAAGATGTCTTAAACTAAATGAAAATTAGAATAAGACTGAAGCAGAATTTATGGAAATTTTGGTCTAAATTTTATTTTAATACCTTAAGTTATTGACTTGTGGATTCATATTTGTTGTAATTTCTAAAATGTGCATATAAGAAGGAACTTCACAGCATTGAATGTGCATATATATATATATATGTATATATATATATATATATATATATATATATATACTCCTGTATGTCTGTCTAGAGAGAGAAGAGCAGATTAATTATACAATAAGCAGAAGGAGAGCAATAACAACACATTAGAAATCAACGGAATTAAATGGAACAGAAAACAAATCAATTAAATCAAAGGCTAATTCTTTGAAAAAAGTGCCACTAAAACCAACAATACTCCATGTAAGGTACTCATAAAGAAGACAGAACACTAACTTTTAATATCAAAAATGAAAGACCACCATCACTACTACCCAAGAAAAATAAAGAATACTATACACTACTTTGTCTATGGTTCAACAAATTGGATTAATTGGACTAATTTATTTAACAATGCAAACTACAAAATGTACATAAACATGAGTAAATAATTATCTTCAAAACTAAATCATTAATTAATTACCCTCACAACAGAAAGCACTAGGCTTGTATAGTTTCACTAGTGAATTCTACCAAATATTTGAGGCAGAAATAACAGTAATTCCCTCCAATATCATCCACAAAGTAGAAGCAGAAAGAAACTTCCCAATTAATTTTGAAGACAGCATGACCTTGATGTAAAAATAAACAGATAAACAAAAGATGCCCGCAGACCAATCGGTCTTGCTCATGAGCGCAGATCTCAAGTAAGCCAGCGGGTCTAGCTCAGCAGCAGATGGAGGGAAAGCCTCCCAGCTACACAGAGGGTCGTGTCCCATACAACAGAGGCTCAGACTCCATGGTTAGGGAGATTTGCTTAGGGTTGCAAATATCATTAATGCAGAAAAGCACTGGAAAGTACAGAGCGCCCACTCACGTCAAAGTTCCTAATCAACTTGAGATGGAGTGAAGTTGCCTCAACTTGACAAAACAGCCTTGTCTTAACCAGTTCTTTGAAACTCTGAGAAAATACCTGAGATCAAGAAATGTACAAAAAGTGGCAGCAGATATATTTGCTAACATTAATAATCATGTACTCAATATTCTTTTCAGATCTGGCTACATGTTGATGACAATCATACTCTACCAATTTAAGGACTGGCCTATTTATCATACAAGTGCTAAACAAATCCATCGATTATGAAAACTTGATCCCTAATTCTTAACACACCTTTTTGAAAACGTTGGCCAGCTTTTTCTGCATCATGGGGGCGTGGGCACACTGCACCTACTTGCATGTGTGCATGACACACACACACATGCACGCATGTACACATACATACACATACATACACATACACAAACAGAGAAAGATATACATAACTCTAGAGAGGTGAGTGACTTGGGGCACAGGCGGCTGTGCTCACCAGCGACCCCTGGGCAAGCTTGTGCCTTGGGAAAGGAAGGAGACACCAGCTTGGTGGATGCTGGTGGAGTTCCCAGCTCATCCTGAGACCCTCACTTAGAGGCTGTAGGCTGAGGACAGTGGGCACCTGCTCAGGCACCTAACATCCTCTGAAGAGATGGGAGAATCGGTTGCTCAGTTGGAGGAAGGCCCAGCACATCCCTACCCAAAAGGGAGAATGGCACCTTGAGAACACTGCGGTACAGACCAACAGTCTGTTAGTTTAAGTGGATTAATATTAGAAATCTTACATATTTATTTTCAAAATAATAATGCAGGAAAGGCGATCTGGAACAATATTTATGTCATATATCTCATATTAAATTCATGAAGAATGAATTAGGCTACAGGAAAGTCTTAATGCATTTGAAAGGACTGAGATCATACCAAGCATGTTCCCTGACCACAGTGGAGTTAAACAGAAATCAACAACAGAAGGAAATTTGAAAATCTACAAATATTTGGAAATTAAACAACAGATTTTTAAGTAACCCACGGTTCAAAGAAGTTACATGAGAAATTAGCAAGTGCCCTTTTCCATGTGAAAGTAAATTTACAGAGAAAAATAATGAAATGAATTTGAAATGTTAAAATAATAACTTAGGGAAAATAGCATGCTCTAAGTCTTTACCATTTGTCTGGCCACCTGCACACATGTTTTATTTAGCTGTCTCTGTATTGCAGGGAGACGAGTGCTGTCCCTCCCTGTCCACCCGATGGTGGAGACAGTGGTGATCCGTGCCTGTGGTGGAGAACCAGCTTGGATCTGACACCCAAACCTTGCTTTCAGCCACTAAGCTCCGGTGTAACACAGCACTGGTGTGACCCCTGGTTGTTTAATTTTGCTTACAGCCCGGAGGTGACAAGTGACAACACACCTCCTAACAAGGGGTGGCATTCTGTCTCCGAAAGGCATTGTTTCCCCCCATGTTCAGAGCACCGGGCTAGAGTGAAGACCACTTAGGTAAACACGGGGGAAGCGCATATGTGTGTGGATACCAATTACCCTTTGCCCAATTGGAGGGAAAAATAAGCAAGTTTTAGAGATGCGTCCAAAAGCCTCACGTGGGGAGGTCTTGGAGGCATTTCTTGAGCTCCCACTATCCTTGAAATGTAAAGAGGAGTAAGACATTCTGTGCCCCGCGGTACTGACAGTCTTCCAGAATCAGATGATGAAGTCGGAATGACTATTGATGAGGGGATGGCTCCCTGGGAGGCAGATTCGGAGATGTAGATCAGCATGCCGGTGCTCATTAGGAAGCGCGCTCAGGAACACTACCTGTGATAAAGATGTTTCGCATCCCCATGCTAAGGTTCAGATCTCAGAAACACGTTGATATTTAAAGATTTCACACAAGGAACTGAGCATGCAAAGCGGCCCAGGAGGTGGACATTGTTCCTCCTGGTACGAGACCAGAACCAGCGAAGAGGAAGGGGACTCCCGAGCGGCAAGGGACAGTGCTTCCTGCCCCCAAGGGCTCCAGGCGGGGTGGACCTCGAGGCTAGGAGAGCACGCCATGCCCTTGGCTGTCTGGAGCTCCGCCTGGCAGCTGTGTTCTCTGAAATTAAAATTTTATAGGGCTCAGTTTTGACATCACTGGTAAAGAAAATAAATTGGCTATGGGCATTTGGGTTGGGCAGGAGACGCCAGCGGCAGGTCCCTGGATTCCGACTTCAGCTGAATGGTCACACTGTTTACAATGCAATTAGAGGGCAGATTATGCGGGGGTGGGGAAGTAAGATCTCTTAGTTCTGAGAGATTCTTGGTCGCTCTGCCCATGAAGGCCCGAGCCTGACCTCCCACGGCTCCTCTCCCCAGAGCAGCCCCACTGCACACATAGCTGCCGCCCACTGCCCTCGTCCCGAGCTCCTAGCTCTGGCCTCGTGCTGATAGCCTCCACACTGGTCCTCGCCACGGCCTCCTCCTCAACCCGAGCCCCTATTCTCCAGCTCTGCCTCGGCTTCGATGACTGCAACTGTCTCCAGCTGCTCCTCCTGCCTGGTGCGTGGGCTTTCTCCAGGTCGCCAGGCTTTTCTTAGCAATGTGGGATTTTCACTACCAGCTGATGGATGCCACGACTGCTCCCTGGGTTCCTCCGACCGTGAAATCGAGCTCACATGCCAGATGCAGCGCCCAATTCCACCACCTCCTGGGTGCTACCTCCAGGTCTTCCCAGCCGCATCCCCCCTAGGCTTCCTGTGCTCTAAAGGGCACACGTTCTGGGCCCCCTTTTGCTGAACCACACGATCCTTTGAGTGGAACGTGCTCAGCTCCTCTTCTACCTCTGAGTTTGCCTTCGGGGGGACTCAGCGTGTAGTTATGGACTGGTGAAGAAGACGAGGGCAGCCTGCAGCCCTCCTGCCACACCGGTGGACATGAAAACCTTGGCTTCCACTGTGGCTTCTTTTGTGTGTTCAACTTTTTGTTTTGTTTAGTTTTGTGATGGTTGTTGCTATTGCTCTTGTAGCACTGGTATTGGACTCCAAGGCCTCACACGTGCCAGGAAAATTTCGAGCACTGCAGCACCTCCCACCCAGCAATTGCTTATTATTATTAGTAGTAGTAGTAGTAGTAGTATCGTTGTTGCTGTTGTTAATATATGCACACATGCATGTGCGCACACATGTGTGTACGTTGTTGCTTTCACTGTTTTTGTTTTCTGAGGCAGAACCTCGGTTAATTACCCTGCCTGGCCTTGAACTTGCCACCTTTCTGCCTCAGCTGCTTCAGGAAGTGGGATTCCAGGTCTGGGCTGCGATGCCTGCCTCTCTTTGGCTTCCTTTCGAACTCTTTGGTCCCTCTGCCTCTGCAATAGGCAGTCAGGCCCCGGCGAGGAAGCTGGATCCTTAATGGAACAGAAGTCCCGATCCATTCCAGCTAATTTTCTGTCTTTTGCTCTACAGAAAGGGTGGGCAGGGTGGGATTAGGGGCTGCTCTTCCTCCCTGAGGTCAGGCAGGAGAATGAGGCATCAAGAACACTCTACCCTGGAAAGTTATTTGTCACATGACACTAATAAAAGAGGCCAGTAGAATAAACAGAGGATTTGACAGAAGGAACTGTCAACCTTTGAGGTGTTTGTGTGGCCATAAACTGGCATTTTCCTCCTTCCTCTGTGACTGGTCACTGTATGTCACAGTGGCCACTATGGAGCAGGCTTCTGCTGGCCATGTTTACAAGACAGGGTCTTTTTGGTGACAGTGATTGCTTCAGAAGTGGGATTGGGAATCAAGACTTAAATTTAGCCTGAAATATGAACTCAGCCGGAAAACGGTTGTGTTCTCCACCTTAGGCCTGCAGAGCAGAGAACCCATAGGGACTAGGGGAGAAGGGGCAGAGAGGGAGGGACAGAGACACACAGAGAGATGCAGAGAGAGAGAGAGAGTAGAAGGGGGATAGGGAGAGGGAGGACAGGGAGGACAGGGAGAGGACACCACCTGTGCTTTCCCGCTTTCATCTGTCTAACACCCACACACAAGCCTACAGACTGGGGCTAATACCTCCAGCTCTTCACACCATACTAAGCACCCTAACTGACACAGCCCCAACTGGTCAGAGTCCCAGACAGGTGCCTGGGGGGCTTGGGTGCCCTGGTTTCCTCTGCAAGCACGTTCTAAGGGTCTTCCATGTGGGAGGCGACACCAGGCTCTGAGCTACCAAGATGCACTCGTCCCCGTCCTCGGAAGAAGCTCCAGGTCTGAGCCTCGGTTCTCTTTCCTCTTTGAGGAGATCAGCCCTGGGGGTGGCACAGGGCCAGGACAGGTTTCAGCAAAGGTCAGGGATGCACAGAGGGACTTTGTGAATGATTCCCACCACAGGAATGTTATTGTGAATCCATTTTGATAAACTTCTCGGGTGCCCAACCCTGTGTCGTTTCTGTCATCTCTGGCACAGTTGTTCCTAATGTGACTTTTATCTCGAAGTCCTGCCCCAACACTGTGCACATGACGCTTGCCAGGAGCCCCTCTGTTCCGCATATTTATGGACAATGAACTTCGTCCTGTTTGAGGCAGTCAAAGGAGACACGCAGGGTGCTTCTCCACCCAGCTCCCTGTTTGCCACCCCAGCTTATGCCTTCATGCCCCACGTGTTGGGGTGTGTCTGTGCTATAGATTTGGGTTGGGGGTGCATGCGCATGCAGTGTTCGTTTTCAATGACTAAGCGCATCTCATCAAAATGAAGTGATGACCCCTGCTTGGTGGCCAGGCCTCCTCCCAAGTTCCAGGTCTCCCCAGCTCTAAGCAAAGAGAGCGCAGTGCTGTTGCCCTGACCAACCGCAGAAGTCAGGCCATCAATCGCCAACGTCTTCCTACCGCTTCTTTTCCCCTCTTTCTATGTCTGGTTCATCCCTTTCGTAAACATCACCCTAGCTACACATTGTTCCGCTAGTATCCAAAAAGAAAGGAGTTTCCTTCCACCTGGCAATGGTCTGGATCCAGCCACAGTCTTTGGGCCTGCATGCAGCTCAATGGCTCTGTCCTGTGCTTGGTTTATAGAGAGCCCAGAGGATCCCCTGAGTCACAGTTTATTTAAGTTCTTGGAAATGACTGACTTTGACTGCACTGGTTGTGTCTAAATATTTGTGATCTGAAGCTAAACAGCACCTGTGTAGTATCATTACCAATATGTCCCCCATCCTGCGTGTCAGTTTGGCAATGTCACCCTATAAATGAATAGTAGTCAAAAAGAAAATCAAGCGTTTATCAGGCAGCTAAGCCATGGACTTAATGGCCTTGTTCTTTTGTAAAATAAGACTCAAGTCCTATGACTTTTATCTGAGGAATATGTTTTAGTCATAATATTCATGAAAAAAGCATTAGAAAGTCATACAGATTTCAGATTATTAATCAGCACACATGATCCATCACTAAGTACTGACCAAGTCTATCTTCTTAATGCACAACTTAGTTAAAACAAGAAGGAGCTCAGTGGCCATTAGTTCCCAAGCTCACCGCATCTCCGCAGGGACCGCTGGACACAGTTTATTACCAGGAGTCGCTGACTCCCAGATCACGTGTCTCGGGTTCTAACACAATTCTTCTGTAACCATCCCGCTGCAGTGCTCAAAGCAATGGGCATTTGTGGGAGACGATTTTTTCCCCACGTATGATTAAACAGAACAAATGTAAACGCTGAAAATCCGCAGCCTGACACAAAGAAAATGCCACACCAGTTCCTGTGCCATTTCGATGCGCAGGGAAACTTCAGTCACACAAGGGAACAGATGAGCTGCTTTCTGGGGACAGGCAGGATGAGTCCCCTCACACCGAGAGAAGCCCTCCCATCCTGCTTACTCCAAGAGTGCGCAGTCTCCCTAGCTTGAGATCCTTCAAATTGAGGAGAGGAGGACCCGGGTGCAAACAGGATGACTCTGAGACACTGTGGTTTTGGGGTGCTAGCCTTGGATACCAGGGACACAGCTCAGGACAGGACTCCTTGCTCCCAGCCCTAGAGGGAAGGTTCGCCAGAGCCCTTTCTTACCACGGGGTTTCCGCTGAATCCTCTCTCTCTCTCTGAGAGTACCTCCATGCCGGGTAGGTGTGGGGCCAAAGTGGCTGAGACTGCTGGAAATGCAGCTCAGAGGCAGCCGGAGGTGAGCGGGGCTGGGTGCCTCAGATCCACAGCTACGAGCTTCACAGATTTCCAGGTGGCTTTGTTTCCTTTTGTTAGCTTGCAAGAATGTGAGATTCCTCTGTCAAACAAGTGTGCAGCTCCATGACAGAGAACAGACCCACTGCGTTAGAGGCTCTGATGGCCTTCGCCTGTGGCCTCTGAGGATGAGGTAGGAAAGAGGATGCACGAGCCTCCAGCCAGACGTGTGCATAGCCTGTGCCCATCAACCCTCCTCTACAAGCAGTTTTCCCCGTGTTTGCAGCCTTCTTATTGTGCAGCTTTACTCTGTCTGAATACATGCTTTGAACATTTCTTGGAGAGCAGTGCTATAATTTCACACACAAAAAATCAGTGAATAACATTTTGCTGCTATGTATTTTGTATCCCTACTTACTTTTCCCAAAACTTCTGAAGTCATGAAAATCACAAATCAAGGAAATAGCTTAAAATTTTTAAGTCCCTCTCCGACAAAATTAGGACAATCTAAATGCACACCGGTCACCCCAGCACCTGGAAGGCTGAGGCAGGAGGACCACAGTGAGTTTGAGGCCAACCTGGGCTACATGGTGAGTTCAGGACAAGCCTGAATTAATTGCAAGACTCTGTCAAAAAAAAAAAAAAAAAAAAGATAGAAAATATAGGTGCTTTTGTTTTGGGATTTACTTTAGTAAGAAATAACAATGACAGTTTCAAAACACGTCAGTGGGACAGCACAGTAATTAATATAATGCATATTGCTATCTTCATAGTAGTTGTTCAGAATACAAGATGCAGGCATGATAACTTTTCTAAACACTATTGGTACAAATCTTTCTTCTCATTGAACTAACAGAAAGTGGTTGTATGCATAGCTCAATATTCCATAATAGTAGTGGGTTATCAGCAGAACTGGCATTGTTGGAAGCTATTGACTTTACTTGAGCCTCTTATACCTCAGCATAGTAATCCGGCTTCACTTTTTATGCCTTGTGTTTAAACTTTTCTGCGGGGTGGTTAAGTCCAAGTTAAAGTAAGACTTGTATAACAAAACATGTACCTTCTATATCTGACAAGGTCAGTCAGATCCCCTCAGAATTTACCTTGAAACCATGTACAGCGTCTTGTAGGAGTTTTGTCAGTGTCAGCCATCTGGGTGAGTCATGGACAGTTTGACCAGTTTCCTGTCTGTGAAAGTCTGAGAGAATGCTTTCTCTCTAGGTGACTCTCCTTAGGTACACTTAAACGTCATCAGTCCCTTTCCTCTGCAGGCCCATACGGTGCCTAAACCCTGCTAAGCAGAGGCTTCTCCAAGGATAGTGTACCAGGACTTCAACCACTCAGGCCAGGAGGCAGTGAGGAATGCCAAATGTTAATGCCATGAGGTTTTAGTTGCATGACATTACTTGCAGCGAAGGCCGTGGGTCGTTACTTTCCTTGTCGGTAGATTAGCTCTGTCCCTCGAGTGGGCCCTCATGGGGATAACGGTCCCTCTCTGTTCTGTGCCTGGTGGAAGATGGTCCTGCCCGAGTAGGGCATGCAGGGAAGCAGGGTCCAGGGACACAGCAAGACGTGCTCTGAGGACAGTCATGGACACTGACAGCCATGGTGGCACGTTGTCCTCGCCACGCTGCTGTGAGAAGGAAGGCACTCCGGAGTTGCCGGTGGATACATGTGCTAATGTGGACGAGCGAGTGGATGTAAGCTTCCACCCACGTATGAGGTTCCGCTGCAGCCGAGGCCCAGCCAGCCCTGAACTGGCCCTCTGTGCCATTCCCACCGGGCTCCCTGAGGATGCTTTGGCCTCAGCACCTTTGCCAGGGACAAACATGCTCTCTTTCTCCCAAGTCCCACACTAGATCCAAATGCCCAGGAAATTTGGGGAGCCCTTCCATGTCTTTATGAGAAGCTCTAGGTCATCTCTTACATTCTTTGCAGATTCCTCCGTCTCCACCTCGATGTGGTCCCTGCAAGTGCACTATAGCTTCTTCCCTGTGGGCCTCACTAAGCACCAGAACACAGGCATCGGTCCTCCTAGAGCCCAGATTTAGAGCTCTTGTGCTGCCCCGCACTTGGACCCAGAAAAGGTGGTCCATGGAAAGTTCCAGAGCCCCCACCTAACCCTTCCGTCTTTCTTCTTTTTTCCCCTCTCCCCTCCTCCTAGACTCAAGTTGCCCATTGAGTTTGTGTGGCAAGGAAGTGGACAGAGAGTGCTTCCAGGCACAATTCCTCAGCCTTCAATTCGTGTGCTGTGTGCTAGTCGGGGCTCTCCACCAGAACAGTGATGATGCACACGTGGACAGAAGGAGATCCAGTCTGAGGGCTCACTGCTGCCTGGCGCCTCCAAAGTCTACCAGGGACCGCAAGGAGGATGGAGAGCTAGGAAAGTGTGGAGCCTGAGGCAAACAAGGAGAAGCGGGTGCTGCACAGGAAACCCAAGGCCGCCAGCTGGCACCTCCCTCTCTCCCAGGAGGCCAGGCCATTGCTTTGTGTAGGCTTGGGGATCCGATGGGCGCCCCTCTCCTGCACAGGCAGCCTTCTGCCCTGCTCCCTTCCACCAACACAAGTGGAAATCTCATCCAAATCTTCACAGACACATGCAGAACAACCCTGGAGTGACTGCTACGCGCTCTGACTCAGGCCAGTCACGCACCGCTGGCCTCAGAAGCAGAAGGCGTGCACTTCTCCTGTTGACCGCTACACTTCAGTTCTGATCATTGTCCTCTGAGGGTCATGCTAGAGCTGTGTCTTAGAGGAGAAAGAAATGATGGTCATGACTGAGCATGAAAGGAAGAAGAATGAAGAGTCGAATATTCACAGAGCAAATGTTGGCACTCACTAAGCCCAAGCTCCTTGGTAGGCACTGGGCACTGTGTAAAATGATTCCCGTGCCACGTTAATGAGGGCAAAATGGTTGATTTCTTTATGATAGCCATTCTTTCTGGGGTGAGATGGTATCTAAGTATTGTTTTGAGTTGCATTTCACAAATGGTTGGTGATGTGGAGCATTTCTCCATGTATTTGTAGGCTTGCTGTATTTCTTTCTCTGAGAAGTGAGTGTTCATCTCAGATGCCCATTTCTGGATTGGGTCTTTGAATTTTGGAACCTTAATGGTTTTTAGTTCTTTGTAGATTCTAGATAGAAGACCTTTGTCTGAATACTTATTAGTTAAAATATTTTCGAAATTTGTGGGTCATCTTTTCATTCTATTGGTAATTTCTTTGACGTGCAGAAACTTCTTAGTTGGAGGAGGTCTTATTTGTTGATGCTTTCAAGTGCTAAACATGCAATTTGATTTCTGTCCATGAACTTTTTGCCTACCCCGATGTCTTCAAGATTTTCTCCCATTTTCTCTTCCAGGAGATTTAATGTTTCTCTTTTAATATTTAGATCTTTAATCCATTTCGACTTTAGTTTAGTGCATGGTGATAGACCTGGGTCAAGTTTTAGTTTTTGGCATGTAGAGAGCCAGTTTTTCCAGCACCATTTGTTAAAGAGGCTGTCTTTCTTCCAATAAACGTGTTTGGCCCCTTTGTTGAAAATGAGGTGGCTAAGTGTGTTTGTATTTGCTTCTGCGTCCTCTAGTCTATTCCATTGATCCTCAGGTCTATTCTTTTCCTAATACCATGCTGATTTTATTACTGTAGCTTTGTAGTATAACATTAGATACAAATGCTGGAGAGGCTGTGGGGAAAGAGGAACCCTTCTCCACTGCTGGTGGGAATGCATATTGGTGCAACCATTATGGAAAGCAGTGTGGAAGATCCTTACAAAACTAGAATTGGAAGTCCCATTCAATCCAGCTATCCTCCTACTGAGAATTTTCCCAGAAGAACTGAAAACATCATACCATAGCGATATCTGTGCACCTATGTTTATAGCAGCCCAATTTCTAATAGCCAAATTTTGGAAACAACCAAAATGCCTATCATCTGAAGAATGGGTGAAAAAGATGTGGTATTTTTATATAATGGAATATTACTCAGCTATAAAGAATGATAAGTTTGAAGACTTCATATATAAATGGATGTATATTGAACATATACTCATTAGTGAAATAAACCAGACCTACATGTGTAAATATCATATAGTCTCCCTAGTATAAGAACCTTAAAGAAGAAAATAAGAACTTAAGGGCATAACACAGCTGAATGTGTTATGGATTAAACAACGAAGTGACTGGAAGCAGATAAAAGAGGAAACATATCAGGAGCAAAACCATGAACTTATGTACACAAGATGAATAAGATATTGGTCCTAAGAACCTCCCAAAGGTTCATAACACTGATCATAGATAGCACCATGTGACACTAAAACTATGCTTGGAATGTATGTCACTCTCATCTTTTTGATGTGTACTGCTCCCAATGTTAGCTCAGTTACTGCTATGCTCTCTCTCAAGAGTATTAGTTGAAAGTAAAAGACTGGGCCAAATACCAGGCTTGATAGGCTACAATTTTGTATCTCCTTGAATTTCCAAATATCTCTGTAAAAATTGTGTAACTGCTTATATCACATTCTATGGAGAGTTATTAGAATATCAATGATTGTCAGAAAATATCAATTCCAAGGTAAGTCAAAAATATTTGATATTGAGAAAGCCAGTGATGATAAGCTCAAGTACCTATGTTATAGAGTAAGAGTATCACGAAGCTTTTCTTCTGGAGGGTTGAGAAGGTAAATTAACAAAGCAAAAATTGGAGAGAAAGAAGGACTATGAGGATAGCCAATATTTTGGCCCTAGCCCTTCAAGGTCAATAAGGACTCAGGATATAAGAGAACCTGTGCTGTAACATCCTATACCTCAGAGGGGTCCCAAATTTTCTGGTCAAGGAGATTATGGGACCTCAGAGGGAAGGAATAAATGAACTATAGTGTGTCTAAGGAGAGTTACCCAGAGAAAAACATTCTCTCAGGCTTTCGCAGAAAGCAAACTGGCCAAGCAATGGCCATGACTCGTCCCGAAGGCTGACACTGACAACAGTTCTACAAAGCACTCTATATGGTTCCAAAGTTAATACTGAGGGCATTTGACCTTGGAAGACACAAACAATGAATGTTTTATTATACAGGTCTTGCTTTGACTTGCCCTTGATCACCCAGCAAAAAAGCTTAATTACAAGGCATGAAATGCAGAGCTAAATTGGTGAGATGAGCTGTAGGAGGCTTGGATCAATAGCCTCCTATGTTGCACGTTTCACTGGTAGCCCACTGCAATTGTGGAACATTGGACTGTGTATGCATCTGCTTCCTCTTAATTCAAAGAGAAGAATATTTTTTTTCTTTCCTTAGCAACATTAATAGGAAGGTGGGTCATGCCCACACACTGTGCTCTGTATAACTATTGTGAAGACAATGTGCAGTGTGTCAACTGTTAAAAAAAATTAATGTTTGTTGAAAGTGTTAATGTTCAATTGTTTGATCAATCTTATACACTGATATCTATTAATCTAAACTGATCCAATGAAGAAAATATGTAATATAACCATTGTTAAATTTTTCTGGCTTTGAAATTCTGTACTATATGTAAATAAATAAATGAATAAATTTTAACATAAAAAATGAGGACAAAATGGTTTTATTCTTTAGAAAAGGTAGTGACCTCAATCTAGAATCACACTAACTTTGACAGATGGATACCTAGATACATGGACTGATGACTGATCGATAGTGAGTTTTCTATCCCGCCTCACACGATCTTGCTATAAACTAACTCACGTTCCAGATGCCTTCCCATGTCCTTGCACCTGTTCATCCATTCCAAAATGGCGGCCCGGTGTCTAGAATGCAATGAAGAAGCCAACATTCTGCCCTTAAATAAGACAATGGAAGGGACTGTTTACCTCTCCGGACTGTGGTGATTTACCTGAGGACTTAAATTCTGACCGTAACCTAGGTGCCTCCTTTGCTTTGTGGTCATGAATACCTGCAGGCTGTGCCCATTTCCAGAAGAAGTGGTCTCTGGTCTTGAACCTCAAATGTTACATAGAAAATTATTCTTCAGGAGCTAGAGAGCCACAGAGCAGGTCCCTCTTGCTCTCTTGATAAGTAATTTCTTGAAGTAGCAATTTATTTGTGAGGAAATGGATCCATCCAGGGCAATTTAGCCTATAGGACATTCAAGGACACCTCTCATTTCAGAAAGGCTCAAACCTTTTCTCTCATCAATAAGGAGAACATTGCCTTTTCAGGGCTGTTAGAACGAAGAAATTGCTTTCTCTTTCCTGGGAAGCCACTCAGCCAGGATTAAGTAGCACAATCCAGAGGCCATGAGACAGAAAGACGTGTGGATCAGAGAGGATGGATACCCTGGCTTAGTGCCTGGAGACGCCGTGTCTATCACAGGTGATGGAGATGCTTGGCTACTTTGAGTGGAAAACGAAAGAAACCTGAGCACCACCTAAATCAAGGAAGGCCTGGGCAGCTTTCTGCTGGACAAGCACTCCAGCAGCGTGAAACCAGAATGCCTCCAAGTATCTCGCTGGCAAGGCTCAAATCTGTTCACCGAATTCTGTTAGCTTTTACTAAAGGCGGTATAGCATAGAACAGAAATTTTCAAACATTTCCCTCACGATCCATCTGTCCAGCCTCTCTACTAAAAATGCCTGTCAACATCAACCTTCTACTAGATTGTCTCTCAGGCATGGGAGGCCTTTCAAAATTCATTGTTAGTCTGTATTCTGGGTATAAAGTAAGTGCTTAGAGTTTACTCATCAAACTACTAGAAGGGCTCTGGGGATGCAGGGAGACAAGGCGCGGGGCCAGAATTGGCCATGTATGTGCTCCGATGCCCCTTCATTCATGCATTTCTGATGTACCCGAAACACGTACAAATAAGGGGGGTGAGCCCATCGCCCAAACTTTCTACCGTGTTTCTGCTTGCCCTTCATAGTAATTTCAATTTTTTATTTAAAAAATTCTCCAAAGGAGCCCATAATCAAGGGGCTGAACCAGAGTTCTTGGAGCTGCACGCATTCAGGGGCTGGGCTGCTAAGGCCAAAGAGACTTATTCTCCCAAACAGTCATGCTGATGCCTTCTTTGCAGATGTGCTGCTCCCCTCTGCGTTGTCATTTGTACAAGAAGGGAGGAACGTGTTAAGGATGAACTGTCTGGTACTCAAATCACGGAAGATTCAGGGATCCTTAGAATTAGTTTCCGGCAAGGTGGCTTCCTGGAAACAAATCTGAGTCTAAACATGTACTTCTCAGATTTTCACTTCAGAGAGCCTTTGGTGCTAGACAACTGAACAAGAACTCCTAGCTTACTTTTCTAGAAAGCAACGAACACCTCCTTTGGCCCTATATCTGACTTCAAGAGCATCTTTATATAAATAAAATGGTGCGATCACCTGTTAGAAAATTAATCATGAAATCAGAACACAAAGTGCGTTGTTAGACTTTTCGTAGTATGGTGTAATACTGAGACCAACTTAAATATCAAGCATGTGAAATAGATTAGATCTCCGTGCTCCATATCACTCTACATAGCTGGACTGGTCCACAACGGAAATGCTTGTCGAGCAGGCACGTCCTAGATAATTACTTCAGCGGCACTGCTAGGCAGAGCAATGCATTCGCCCTGCTCAGCCTTCTAGAGTTGGGAGGAGGGAAAAATATGCAATCGTACGAGTAACTGTAAGACCAAATGTGTGTGCTGCCCCAAAGCCAAGCTCCGCACGAGGCACGACTGCAGCTAACACGAAGAAGGCATGAACTGCAAAGGAGTCACAAAATTACAAAGCTTCACAGGTTGAAAACCATATCCTGGAACCATGGTGTCTAGCGTCTGACAGGGACTGGCGATGACCAATGAATAAACTAACACAAGGGATTTGGGTAGGTAGGGACGGGAATTCCAGGCAGCAGGAGTGGCATTTATAACTTCTCACGGGCAGCAAAGGGTACAGTGGTTCTTAAACACAGAGAATAGTTGAGTTGATGCTTATGTTACTGGAGTCTGGAGCACTATGGGCTCGTCTTACAGATTCCAGGTTCCTGTCCTGAACAACAAATTGACCAAAATTGTGCAAAAGGTGGTGAGATTTCCATGTATGAGAAGGTATCAAAGTAAGAGAAGAAGTAGACTCTAGAGAGTCGGCCGGCGAAAGAACTTATACGGTCCTCAGGGTAATAACAAAGGCCTTTGTGTACCTGTCGTGAAATCAGATTGGGACCACCTCACCAAACCCTTCTTGATCTCCTGGCAGAAGAACTACAGGTAGCATTCCTTCTCCGACTGGTCCCAGATGCAGGGCTTGAGGCACATGCTCTGGAGCTCCATGACTGACAAGCTGTGCCCACTGCTCGGCAGGTTGGCCACACCCTAATCTCCTGCCTCATTCTCAGTATGTAAAAGTACAGGACATAAGCCAAGAAATGTATGTGGGGGTGATACAATGTAGAGCTCCTAATATTCATCTGAATAATTTTTACTTCACCATCATAATATAAAAATGAAGATTCTGAAAAGGAAGCTGTTTCTCGAATTTTACAATTTGTTGAAATTAGTGCTACAGTTTGCAACATACATGGGCAAAGACCCTGGAGCAAAAGCTGTCTTCATGGAATAAAACTCAAGCACCACAACTTCTCCAAGTCCCCAGCTGGCGCGTCTCACTCTCCTGCAGGGTGTGTTCATGTGCGAATATCCTTCTCGTCACAGCATTGCCAGGGCAGCGACTAACATTTCACAGTTAATCAAGTAGTCTCAGGTATGTATATTTTGGTTATGCGACTTAAAGAAAACATAAAGGTCTATGCTTCATTTCATGTATTCGGTGAATTTGGGGGATCTTAGAAGAAGTTACAAAGAAAGGCAACATGGGCTCATGAGGAATTTTCTTTTAAAGCTTGGCAGCCAAAGAACATGAAAAGGGAATCTCCAATAAAGCTCACGGACTTCACGGACTGCAGTTCTTTTCCCAGGAGAGTGTCATGGCACTGCAAGCCACGCCCGCGGCGTCCAATGATCCTGTCAGCCAAAGCCGCTAGGACACTCTTCCGCTCTCTGTAGCCTGCCAGGGAGACTCCAAGGTTCATCCTGACATTTCTTTGTGGAATTAGGAGCTGAAGGGGGTGTAAAGTTTTGTGATTCACTGATGGCGAAGGCATAGAAGGCACGGCCGAGACCCGGGGTATGTTCTGGGGAGCCCACATTCTGTTGGCCCTCCTTCACTACACAATTTAGAGCTAATACCGAAGCATTTGTAATTTTCTCAAAAACACATGAGCATGTAGATCAGATTTTTGGTCTTTGTTTTGTTTTGTTTTTTTGTTTTTTAGCAAAGTGATCCTGAACTATTCCACCAGCAGTGACTGGAGAGCTCCAAGAATCTCTATGGCAAGCAGGAAGGGAATCCCAGCCCTGCAGCACTGGACGACTGCGGCGGAGCTTGAGCTTGTGGGCTCAGGAGAAGCAGGGGAGCTCGCCTACAGGAGGGCCATTGGGCATCCTGGCATTCATGGGACACGGCAGCAGGATCTCGGGGACGGAGCCTGGTCCACCTGGCTGCCACGGGACTGGGCAGGTTTCTTATTCACCAGACGCGCGTTCTTCCGCACCTGACTCTGCAACTGCTCCAGACAAATGAGGGCAGCACGGACTTAAAGGGGCCGCAGCCACGCCACTGCCACCGTGGTCTGAGGCAGCCCGCCACATGCCCACATCCAGTGCACTTCCTCGTGCCTAGCTGAAGTTCCATGAAGGCTGGAGCTCTTCCCCTTCCCCAGGTCTCAGCACAGTAAATCCATTAGAGATGTCCCGTGTGCTGCGCAGCTGTGACCACAATACTGCACGTGCTGGAATGTTTTAAGTAAAAATATTTATTACAGTAAAAAGCATATTGTCATTAATTCTTCTCAAAATACACCCCCTTGTTTTAAACACACATGTACCATTGTCCTTTCTTTTTCTTTCTTTCCTTCGTTCATTCTTTCATTTTTTTTTTTTTTTTTTGTACCAGGGATTGAACTCAGGATACTGTGCTTGCCAGGCAAGTGCTTATTCTACTGAGCGATCTCCCTGGCCCCCTTGTCTCTGTCTTGTTCCTCGCCTCTCTCTTACCCTCCCTCTCTCCCTGAGCCCAGGGCTTGGGGAGCCACCAGAGAACACCAGGAAGGACGCCCATCCTGACTCCATGGGGCCAGGTCCTCCTGGAGGCACATATGAAGCCAGACTTTGATTCCTGGGCTCTTCCACCAAGGTTCTTGGGGCAATGTTTATCTTTAATTTTCACCATGGAATCCAAAAGTACTCACCTTTTAGCAAAGGACTAAAACCTCCCACACTCTCACTGGACATCTATGTGGACTTAAAGCAGTGCTTCTTACATGTCAAGCCTGCCTGTGTCCTGCTGAGACCCCAGAAGCTGCCTGTGGCGTTGGGATTTAAGTTGGGCCTTGGAGAACTGGCCCAGTGCTGAGGAGCGGGGGATCCAGTATGAAAGGCTGCCGGGCTTGGCGCTACAAGTCCTGCTGTGCAAGGCACATGCGTTCAGGTTTTACCATAGATTCCTACCAGTACTGTAGGACAGTGTTTAAAGTCTTTAAAATTGAATAGCGTAGTTACTGAGGTGTATTCTCAGAGCTTTCCTCTGGCTCGCAGCAGCATGAGAAAGCCACCTGCTCTCGTGCCTGAAAACTTGAAGCACCAAGGCCCTGAACTCACCGCCTGGGCCCCTGCTCCTTGGTCTTCTCATGAACCGGGCTTGTTGGGTTTCCTGTCTGTCTCATTGTCCCTTAAAGTTCCCCAGGCAGCTGCCCAGACTGCCTCTGCCAGCCTAGAGCCTGAGGTCATTTGGTAATCTCCCAGCAGGGCCCCACAGCCCAGCCCTGGACACTGTCAGATGTCCTGACACACCCACAAGTCTGCTGGAGGAGCCCCTCCCCCCTCTCTTGTGTGACTACACCATTGCCTATGGCAGCAGCAGGGACCTTGGTTCCAGCGACGGCAAGTGCACAGCGTAGCCAGAGCGCGGTGTGGCAGCTCCTCATTCACCAGCCTGGCTCTGTGTGTGGCAGGACCCCTACCCTGGACCCCTACCCTCACCATGACTCTCAGAGTGGTCTGTCAATGACCTTTGGGCAGTGTCGCTCAGAGCCAGCCACTTAGGCTGGAAAATCCTCCATGGGGATGACTTCGGTAAGAAAGATTCCCAAGCCTTTCCTCTCAGCCTCGCTGCCCTCTGCCCCTTTCCTGCCTCCCACTGTTCCCTGAGCATCCACCCTATGCCAGCCACTGTTCTTGGTGCTGAAACTACAAAAGGCCACAAAACCCGACCCAATCATCACTCTCAGGGTCTGAATCCACCAGAAGCACCTTTCCGAGCCAGCAGGGGGTGTTTCCTGGTGTCCCGAGCATCACAGACGGCTCCCGTGTCACGCTGGCCGGAGCCCCAGCCCTCGCGTCTGCGTCTCCTGTTTTCTGGGCAGGCTCTGCCTCCTCCTCCGTGCAATCCTCCCCTAGGGCGCCTCTGGCTCCCGCTCCTGCTGTCTCACCTTCTGCTCCCCTTTAACTCACTTACTTCTTCACTGAATTCGTCTCTGTTTTGGGTTTTTGGAAAGGGATCTCCCTGTGCAGCCCAAGTGGACCTCAAACTCGCTTATCTAGTGGATTCTGCACTACTTGCGCTCAAGGGCCATGAGGTGTACTTTTCCGAGCTCCAGCCAGTGTCCCAGGGCCTGGCACACTCTATGTAGGTGACACCTGGAGAAGCCTTGCCTACTGGGGCCACCATCATCCCATTGGCTGCTGGCAGGGGGCCTGTAGAACCTCAGGGTTCTCAATCCAGCCCAGATCACTTCAAAACCCCGTCGTGGACATCCGGGTCATCCGCTCTGTCTTTGCAAGTTCTGCTGAGAATGTTTCCCAGCCTCCTAATTTCCCAAAGAATATGTCGATTCTTCTATTTGCAGCCGGAAGCCAGTCATCTTCAGAATTTCAACAACTGGAGCATCCCAGGTGCAGACATGGGGCCAACTCCACGCATGCAAGACAGCTTGCTTCCTCAGTGCCACCAAGAGAATCACTGTCCCTTCAGCCTCCTGAGGCTGTGTCTCTTGGGAAGGACTCGGTCCACGGAAGCCACACCAACCCCTTGCCCACAGCCACTGCTCAGAACAGAGGAGTCACACCAGGGCATGACCGGTAGGGGTCGCCCTGGGTGTGTGTGCCACAGAGAACAGTAGCCAACGTCTAGAAAGAGAAACTGAACATATTCTGAACATGAAGGGTATGGTGGCAAACAAGGCAGACACCTTATGATTTAAAAGGCAAAGCCCTTCATCGAAAGGAATAGGGACTTTGAATTTCTCGGGTTTACTGGGCCTTGGGATGATGGACGCCCTCTCACATTTAATTGATCTCACGCCTTCTGCAGGCTGACAATATTTTTGCTCCCAATTTTCAGTTATACCTTTTCTCTCAGGCCATCTTGGCCCCTGGGGTGCTTGTTCCTGGAAAATCCTCTGGAGACTACCAGAGATGGTCTGTCTGCGACAGTCTGAGCAAGTCCCTCACCCGCGCCAGTCCCTTACCCGTGCCGCAGACAGCACACGCAGCCACGCCTTCCCACCCGACGCAGCCACGCCCTGCTCTTGGGTCTGTTCGTGGCTGAGAGGAGGCGCTGCCTTAGGGCACTGTTCTGTGCAGCCTGGGCCTGAAACGCAGCCCAGTCACCCCTCTGGCAGAGCTTGGAGGGAAGTGAGACGGGAAACACCACTTTTGTGGGAACGATGCTTGCAAGTGGCTCTCACCAACTTCTGAGAAAAGTGCCAGAGAGGTAAAGGAGGGTGCCTGACGTGCACCCCTCGCTCATGGCTGCTCGCTGAGGAAGGGGAGAGAGCCTTCCTTCTGTGAACTCGTCTGTGATGTTACATATCCCGCTCTGAAGACTGCTCACAGGATCTGGCTCACAGCGTTATGTTACCAGCGCAGTATCCATAGCACACTTTCAGATTGGCCGTATGTAAAACATTACTAGTTATATTTTTCCTAACCAGCTACTTAGAGGTCTAATTGTAGATGTGGTGTATATTTTCCTGCCCACATGATTTGGTTGCCATGTAAAATACAGAACAAATAATAGCATATACTCTTCCCATGTCATGTTTTAGATGCATTCGCCCTTTGAGCAGACGTCTTCACTACAGAGCTAAATGTTGATGGTAGAATTTTGCTTCTTCATAAAAGCAAAAACAATTCCAAGAACACACAGTTCAAGGATCTCAGAGGAAGAACATGTCCATATGACTGAATTTTACCTGGTGAGCCACAGAAATTAAGGGACCAGCTATAATACTGTCATTGTAAAAATAAGCCTTGTCTGACAATTCTGAATAATTATTCAGAGAAGGCCATCGCTGACATTTTGCTCTGTTTTCCTTTGGTTAACACCTTTGCAATATTGATTAATTTGTTGCTGCTGCAGCTGATGACAATGGTGATAGCCGATATTTATTGAACACCTACAGCTCGCCAGGTGCTCCAGCCAAGCACTTAGCATTCATTATGTTACTGAGTTGAACAATATTTTATAAGAACTCTCATTGTATAGATGAGGCCACTGAGGCTCCATAGTTCACTCCTGGCCAGAAAGTGGCAGAACCAGGATTCAGAGCAAATTCATGCTGCCATCCGAGGACAATAGCACCTGGGTAGTCACCCTTACTTAGTTCCAGAAGGCATGAGGAGCACCGAAAAGGACGAGAGCCACGTTGTCCATGCTGGAAAGAGTGCAGGGTCATGGAGCAATCAACTGACATGCTCTGGCCTGCACGGGCAGTGCTCAGCAGAGGCTGTGCTGTGGCTTGTGTCCGGGTGTGCCCGCCCCAAGGCTTCTTGCAGTCGTTGGAGTGGCTTCTAGAGTTTGTGATGACTCCACAGATGTGGGGATGACAGATGTGAGTGCTACGTCCACCTGGGCGACAGTCTGGCTGCGATAGACAGAGGGGAGAGGGGCCTGCCAGCTGCCCAGCCGCTGCTCCTCCCTTTGCTCTTCGCTGTTTTCTGCTGCCAAGTACTGTTGCCCTCTGCCCTGTGCCACTCTGCCCTGGGTCCAGCCGAGGGTGGACTGAGACCTCCACTAACCGTGAGCTGAATAAACCTTTCCTTCCTTCATTTTGGGCGTCAGGTATTTTGTCCCGGCAATGAGAGAAGAGTGACTGAGAGAGCATGAGTACAAACACAAAATTTTCACAACAAAATTCAGTGAGTACTACATTGCATGAGTTCAGCATATTTGAACACCAAAGTCACCAACGTCTATGCCATTTGCCTCCTAAATCCAGTCTCACCAGCAGGCTTTTATGGATCAACGCAGTAGCATACAATGCATCAAAAAGACCAATTTGCATGATCTGGGAGCATGGTAGTACTCTCTGGACAGTTACTATAATGTTTTCCATAAATTTCACAATAGTCTCAAGAATATGGTGTCATATTGAACAGCATGCCAGATCAAAGTGATTTTACCTTCAAAATATTTGTGTAAGACACAACCTTGCCTGAGAGTTCAAAGGAGCACACATAGTTCCAGTGTGACCTCTTTAGAGACACAGTGTGCTTTGATCATCACGTGTATGTCAGGAGAACGGAAAGATCAGAACAGTTGTCACACATGTGCTTGTGACCGCCCAGCAAGGACCCCAGCACCACGCTGAGTTGGAGCCAAACAATCTCTCTGCTTTCCTAGAGTGAGTTCCAAAGCACACCAGACAATAAATCATAGCAAACATAAAACGTGCAAATGTGACCACAAAGAAGTAGTAACTGCTACCTCAAAAAATCAGAAAATAGTTAATAATTGAAAAAATGTACAATTCTCCAAGATTTCACTTGATTGTTGTAAAACTTCTGCTCACAGTATATAGTATAGCAAGTTGACAAAATATGCTAGGTAATTTTGATGAAGGAAATCATATTTCGGGGTTGACTTTCACTATAAAATTAGGTCTATGTTTCATGGGCACTGGGAACCCCATTAATTTTACCCAATGAAAGATGAGTCACTTCTCTGTTGTTCTGGAATCAGTTCCAGCCCTTCTAATAAGCAAACACTAAGCGGCAGCGACCCATGCGGTGCCTGCATTTTGTAGCGATTACAAGTTCCTTTATCTCTGAAATTGACTCATAAAGCAGTAACTTTTCCTGAAATTTGTGCTTGGGGCACAAAACAATGTTTTTTACAATTCACCCTTATATCTCAGTTTTCCAAGAAGTTGAAAAACAATTTTTGGTAACAATTTAAGATTGAGACATTTGATAGTACAAGGTAGTGATAAAGAAGATGACATGGTGAATATTTTTAAAAAGTCATAATGCAGGAACAAATGTGAATCATTTTTTAAAAAATCATGGTCGTCTTAGAGGAAGTGAGGATGATCACAGAACTTCACTTGCCCACGCTCGCAAAAACTGTGTACTGTGTTTCAGGGGGTGTTACAAACTTCACGAAAATCAGTAGATTTCAGACTTAAAATATCTTCCAGAGAGAGAGAGACAGAGAGGGAGGGGGCAAGGGAGAGAGAGAGAAAGAGGAGAGAGGGAGGGAGGGAGGGAGGGAGGGAGGGAGGGGGAGAGAGAGAGAGAGAGAGAGAGAGAGAGAGAGAGAGAGAAATGAAGGCAAGAGTTTCATCTCCAAAATACGAGACTTGGATAAAGTCCAAGGCTGATCACATTAAAGCATCCATTCCACACTAGTACCGAGCAGATGGTAAACAGTAATGATCTCCAGGCATAAACCCTGTTTGCTTCAGTCTACTGCATCGTGAGACAACTGGCTTCTAGAAGGAAATGACAAAGCATGAAAGTTTTAAAGAGAGAGTCCTCGACAAGACAAAACATCATCCAAACTAAACTATGACACATGCGGCAAGCCACCTGCAAGGTGACTTAGGATAGTTGTGATTAACATATTAAAGAGGCTGAGGGAAAAGGTGGGTGACATGAAAGATCAGAGGCCTAGTGTGAGCAGGACAATGCGCGTAAGAAGACTTGGTCAGAACTGCTAGGAGCGTAAAACACAGCAAAAGAGTTGAAGAAAGCTTCAATGAACTTACAGCTATAGAAATACCCAGAGGGAAACAAAATGAGATGAAACATCGGAAAAACAGTACAGACCAGGAGGCAGGATTCGACAGCTGCTTTCTATTTGTCCAGTGTCTTCCTCTCTTCAGTTAAGAATTGTTTTTTTCCATTTTCCTAGAGACTGTTTTCCATTTCTGGGGGACTGAACCCAAGGGCTTAGCACAGGGCCTTTCAGACATTTTGAGGTAGGGCCTTTCTAAGTTGCCCAGGCTGAGCTCAAACTTGTGATCCTCCTATCTCAGCCTCCCAGAGTGCCAGGATTTTAACTTATAGAGTACTTAACAGCATGCGGTTTAATTTCCAAATACTTGGATACTTCAAAATAACCTGTCTTCAGTTTCCAGTTTGATTCCAATAGGTTTATGAGTCTACTAAGAGCATAGTGTTATGATTTTAATTCTTTTTAAGTTTCACAACACCATTTTGCAGCTCAGAATATAATCTATCTTGATAAAAAATTTTACATATAAACTACCTTTGATAAGAATGCATCTTTTCAAGATTTGGCTATTACAAATTGTGCTACTATAAACATAGGTGCACAGATAACACTATGGTATGATGTTTTCAGTTCTTCTGGGAAAATTCCCAGTAGGGGGATAGCTGGATTGAATGGGATTTCGAGTTCTAGTTTTTTAAGGAGTCTCCACACTGCTTTCCATAATGGTTGCGCCAGTCTGCATTCCCACCAGCAGTGGAGAAGGGTTCCCTTTTCCCCACAGCCTCTCCAACATTTGTTGTTGCTTGATTTCTTTATGAAAGCCATTCTTTCTAGGATGAGATGGTATCTAAATGTTGTTTTAATTTGCGTTTCACAAATGGCTAGCGAAGTGGAGCATTTCTTCATGTATTTGTAGGCTGGTTGAATTCCTTTCTCTGAGAAGTGTGTGTTCATCTCAGATGCCCATATCTGGATTGGGTCTTTGAATTTTGGGACCCTGGTGATTTTTAGTTCTTTATAGATTCTAGATAGAAGACCTTCGTCTGAATACTTATTAGTTAAAAATCTTTTTGAAATTTGTGGATTGTCTTTTCACTCTGTTGGCAATTTCTTTTGAGGTGCAAAAACTTCTTAGCTGGAAGAGGTCCCAGTTGTTTATTCCTTCAGCTGTTAAACGGGCATTTTGATTTTTGTCCATGAAATTCTTTGCCAATCCCAATGTCTTCCAGATTTTCTCCCACTTTTTCTTCCAGGAGATTTAGTGTTTATCTTTTAATATTTAGATCTTTAATCCATTTTGACTTTAGTTTAGTGCATGGTGATAGACCTGGGTCAAGTTTTAGTTTTTGGTGTGTGGCAAGCCAGTTTTTCCAGCACCTTTTGTTAAAGAGGCTGTCTTTCTTCCAGTAAGCATGCTTGCCCCCTTTGTCGATGATAAGGTGGCTGAGTGACTTTGTATGTGCTTCTGCATCTTCCATTGATCCTCAGGTCTATTTTTTTTTTTTTTTTGCCAGTACCATGCTGATTTTATCAGTGTAGCTTTGTAGTATAACTTTAGGTCAGGAACTGTAATGCCTCCTGCCTTGCCTTTATTGCCCATTATCTGAAGAATGGTGAAAAAGCTGTGATATTTTAAGACAATGGAATATTACTCAGCTATAAAGAATGATAAACTAGAAGACTTCATATATAAATGGACAAATTGAACATATACTCATAAGTGCAATAAAACAGACCTACATGTGTTAATATCCTGTAGTCTCCCTAGTGTAAGATCTCAAAAGAAGAAATAAAAATGGAGAGGCATAACACAGCTGAATGGAAATCAAGGACTTAAGGGTTAAACAATGAAGTGACTGCAAGCAGAAAAGACAGGAAGCATGGCAGGGGCAAAGCCATGCACTTATCTACACAGGATGAATTAGATAATGCTCCTAGGAGCCTCCAAAATGGTTTTAGGCACTGAAGATAGCAATGTGTAACAGTAAAAATATGCTTGGAATGACTGTCATTCCGGTCTTTTAGATGTGTGCTGCTTCTAACATAATTTCAGTTACTGCTATACTCTCTCTCAAGTAAATGGTTGGTTTACAAGAAAATAAAAAAGGGTATTAAATGCGAATAAGAGACTAGGAAAGTGTTATAGGATAGACCAGCTACAATTTTGTTTATACTTGGATTTCTAAATGTGTAAAAATGCATAACTGCTTTTATCACATTCTATAGAGATTTATGAGAATATCAATGACTGATATAAAATACCAATTCCAAGTCTAAGATGCTTGATACTCAGAAAGACTGTGATGTTAAGCTCAAGTACCTGTGTTATAGAGTAATAGTATCACTAAGCTTTTCTTCTGGAGAGTTAAGAACATAAGTTTACAAACCAAAAATTAGAGAAAAACAGGGGCTACAAGAATAGCCAATACTTTGGTCCTAGCCCTTCAAGGTCAGTGAGGACAAAGGACATAAGAGAACCTGTGCTGGAACATCCTATAACTCAGTGGTTTCCCAAATTTTCTGTTCAAGGAGGTGATGGGGCTGTAAAGGAAAGGGATTAAAGATACATAGGGAGCCAAAGGAGAGTCACCTAGTGAGCAAACATTCTATCGGGCTTTCACAGAGAGCGAACTGGTCAAGCAATGGCCATGACTCATCCAGACAGCTGACGCCAATAACAGTTCTACAAAGCACTGTTTAGTGCGCCAAAGTAAATCCTGAGAGGATTTGACTAACCTTCAGAGATACAAAAGTTACATGTTTTTCTATACAGGTCTTGCTTAAACTTGCCCTTAACCACCTAGAAAAAAAGTTTAACCACAAGGCATAAAATGTAAAGCTAGGTTAGAATGCTGAGCTGTAAAAGGCTTAAATCAAGAGCTTTCAACATTGCCAGTTTGCCAATAACCCACTGTGATTATGGAACATTGGATTATGTATACAAGTAATTTCTCTTAGTTTGAGAAGAAGAAATTTTGTTGTACCAATAATGATTTGAAAAACTGTAACATCTACACCCTGTGCTCTGTATAAGTAATAGGAGAACAACAATATGCAGTGTATCAATTATTGAAATGTACGACTGATGTGTTTTGAAACTGTCACATTGTTATACATTGTTATTTCTTATTAAAAGTAATAAAAACAGAGCATTTTGATGCATAAAAAAGAACGCATTTTTTGCTGCTGTTGGATACCATGTTTTGAGGCAGACTGTTGTCTACATTCTTGCTTATTTCCTGCTGTGCTAGCAAGCTTTCCAACACTGTGACAAAACACCTGAGGAAAATACTGCAAATGAGGAAAGGTTTATTTTGACTCAAGTTTAAGTAGTTCAGTCCATGCTTAGTGAGCTCCGTTGTTCTGAGGTAGGTGATGAGGCAGAAACAAACTGGTGGTCACTGTGGTAGAACAAGCTGCACCCTCCGCTGCAGCTGGGAGGCAGAGGTGTGGCTAGAGGGCCCTTCCTCCCTCTTCCTCCTGCGCTGTCCTGCCCAAGGCGATCACGTGGGGCTCCCGCAGGCAAGGGACACCCCCAGCCTCCGTCTGCAGGATGGGCTACAGTCATCTCCGGAGGTGCCCACCACACACACCCAGGGGGACACCCTACTGATTTCCTAGTCATTCTCAATGCACCATGATATCTGTCAGCTTGATTTCTCAGCTTCTGAGATGCATATTAATGGCTTCCACTATAATCGTTTATTTCATTTTTCAAATATACACACTTTTCTTTCAACTGCTACAAACTTTTGTCACAAGATTATACACTTAACATGAGCATGTCTTTCTGGAGCTCACTATCATTCTCAAACACCTAGGGAAAAGAACCACAAATCTATGCAATCTTGATATTAACAGAAAACTTACTTCCAGACACAGCAAGACAACACTCTCCATACAATTTAACAACTAATGAGTAAGACTTCATAAAATGTTAAAATGGTTTCTGTTTGAGACACTGAAAAAAGTGTTTTTAAAGTTAAACTAAAATATTTGCAAAACACATTTAGCTAAGGACTTGTATCTAGAATAAACAAAGAACTCTCAAAATCTAACAGTAAGAAAAACATGTCACATTTTTATAATATAGGAAAAGACAGGAACATATACTTTACCAAGTAAAATATACAAGAGACATATATAGTCATATATAACATGTATGAGTACATATACATATATACATACATATTTCACATATAAGATATCCGACTATGTGCACACACACATGCATATGAACAGATACACATGAATAGATCACATTAGCAGTCTTCAGATGAGTGCAGATGTCGACCACGGAGAGCCCACGTGGCCTTGCACTGTGGCTGGCTCAGGCTGCGCACACCCAACTGTCTCCTGCCGGTGAGCCCGCAGCCACTTGTGGCCTGCAAACACCTGCATGTGAGTGCTGACAGCAGCCTCCTTCCTAATCTACAAAAGCAGGAGGCAGTGCAGCCATCCTTTAATGGAATAAACAAACTGCTGTTTCCACCTTACTTTTCTGACATTTTTAAACATGAGCTACTGATGTATGCAACAATGCAGATGAATCTCAGATTCATTCTTCAGAGTGAAAGGAGGCAAGCCCTCAAGGCTCTGTAGCGCAATTCCGCGTTTGCCAGAGGCAGACGAGAGCAATGGAAGCCACAGCTGCACAGTCCAAGAATGAGGGTGGGGAGGGGCTGGCTGCGACGGTGACGCAAGAAAGTTTAGGAGGCCAGGAGGACCCCACGTGGTGCTGTGCGGGCAAGCATACAGCTTTGCTGCCTTGTGAGACCCACAGAAGTGCCTGCCAGAAAGAACGAATTTTACGACGTACAACCTCTTTAAAAATTTGAAGCAGATTTTCAGGGAACCCCAGGGTAGAAGGCAGGCTCTAACAACCAACAAGATAATGACAGTAATGAAACTTGGTGCAGACTGACCGAGAGTTTTCTATGCTACCTTGCAGCTGATATTAAAAATGAAAACCCTGCCTGGCCCCATAGCCGCTGCTCGGTGTGATGCCCAAGAAGAAGTTTGCCAGAATGGTTTGATATTGTTTTTTAAACAACTGTTGTGTTAGATCATTACAGCTTCTCCCAAAGTGCCATTTTTGCCTGTTTTCCTTGACATGTTTTGACCATTAGTCACTTAAAGGGTGAGGCTCTGAGAGGCGCGCTAGGAAAGGCTTCCTAGTTAATGAATGAGCCGACAGACTCTCAACGGCAGCTCTTCGTGCACCTAGTTCCGCACGCTCTGCTCATTCCGTGCCTTCAGTTGATGACAGCATCATCCCAGCTAGCGGGCTCCAGGGGCCGGCCTCCCCTCTGAGTTTGGCAGAGCCCTGCACCCTACCCTGCACACTGAGGTAGACCCCAGCTACACCCTTATTACACCTTGTCCCTTGTACTTACATAAACCAGAGAACAGTCCCCTCGGTTCTTCTGTAAGTGACTGCAGGATGACCTCAAAAGCCCCTTTCTGTGAAAGTGACTGGCCAATATGCAGCCTCAGGCATTGCCTGCTGGTGCCATGGTCACGCAGGGATGTCCAGGGGCTCGCGATGCCGCCGCTGCTGCATGTGCCACAGCCTCTGGACACTGACGCTTCCGCTCACCCTCACACAGCCTGGGTGCCTGCTGCGTCTCGAGGATGGGACCATTCACACAGCTTTCAGACTACAGCCATTTTCTACTAGAAAATATTTTCCTTGTCTACTTACAGAAACCCACCAATTCTACTTCACATCCTCTGCTCTTCATCCATATTTGCCGATCCTCTAGAAACCGGGTACAAACGCCCATCCCGCCCCAGCCCCTGGCCTTCCTCTCAGCCGTCTTTACAGATTTCATCCTCTGTACCTTACACTATGGTAATTTAACCCTCAAAGCTATGGCCACTTATATGGTAGCCAAAATGAGAACAGGGTCTGTAATTCATCTTTATTCTTTCTATTTTCTTGCTGGTCCAAAACAAATGTTGCTCAGATGGCAATCAAAATAAATCCTTGCTGAATGTATAAATAAACGAGACAACAACGGCAGAATGCATGAATGTTGAGTAGGTCGCCGTGGAGGAAGAAGTGAGATGTGCGCCAAGACTTTATTTTACAAAATAAGTTGCTCCTCATCTGTGATAAAGAGTATTCTGAGAGAAAATCAGGTGGACAGGGTGACGCTGCAGGCGACGCCCTAGGCTGTGGGCTGCCACGCCTGCGACTCTGTTCACAGGCACATTAGTGACTGTGTGGTCTCCCTCCACCTCTGGGACACCAGCAGGGGCAGTCGGGTTTCCCCTGGCCTCAGAGATGACCTCATGAGTGCTGGAGATGGCTGACTTGATTCCTGGGAGCTGCTGAGGTGAAAGGCAGGAACCCTGATGCCTTCTTCTACACAAAAGCACCTGGACTGTAAGAAGATGGGACCTCGCCTCTCACAACAGCGCCTGCACAGGTGGTGCCTCCGGCTCACGCAACACGAAGCCATCCTGGGCACAGACGTGGAAGATCCCCATCGCCTCAGACGCCCACCTGCAGGTGGCACCACCTCCACCACGTGCCTGCGAGCGGCGGGGGTTTCCCTGACGACCATAGGTGAAGGGGATTTTATGGCTGAAACAATCATTACATGCCACACTGAATGTCCTAAACAGAGCACGTCTACATTTTTTCTTTTCAACAAATGTTTTTCTCATTGCCGTTTTCCTGCCGTGAAATAATTTGCATATTTATGCAAAATGACTTGACTCTTTTTTCCTTGAAGGATAGATCTTGCCTATAGTCACTCACAAGGGCAATAAAGTGACCTTGGCTACCTCTCCACGTTGTCCATGGGATGTAGGAATGGCCCACGCTAACCTGGTGCATGTGGAAGAGGCCAGTCCTGAAACTCCAATTATTAAACTTGGCATCGAAAACGCTGAGCTTAACGTAACTAAGCACCTCTTACTAGTTTGATTTTCTCTTGGAGAAAACACCAGAGGAAAATATTTTAAAAGGCAGAGTGTGTGGATCTAAATCTAGGTTCTAAGAAATTATTATCTGACATCACTTAGGCATCTCCCTTCTGTACTAGAAATTGGAGCAAGAACTATTTCTAGATTACAGAATTTATAAATGCAGCCCAGTGGCCTAAGCAGTTTTCATATCATCGAACTCTACATCAGCATCCTCAAAGGAACACAATGTGTTTCACTGATAAATCTAGAACAAACATGTCCCTGCAACTTTTGGATTAATCTGCACAAAATACAGCATAATCTTTAAAGCTCCAGTTCTAAGTAATGCTGACTCCTCACTTTCAGAAAAAACTATAATTAAAGAAAGAAGCGGAAAAAAAAAAAAAAAAAAAAGAAA
>PVJA010001892.1:0-13204 GCA_004027025.1 Myocastor coypus
GCAACAGCAACAGCTAGAGCTCCAGTCTGTCTCTCTGTCTCTCTTTATATTACATTCAGGCTCTCTGCCTTAGCTCCCGCCCTAAGCTACACCCATAATCCCAGAAGTACTTCCACCCATAATCCCATCAGTACTAAAACCTATAATCCCAGGGATCATGGATCAAGTCTCAAACTCTAGAAGTCCCCGCCCAATGACTTCATGAGGCTTTGCGGGGACAACTAGACATAAACCATAACAGTACACATCTATATTTCTTTCTGAGTTCTTTTCTGTTACTTCAGTATAATTAACAAATTGATGACTTCTTTCATAGAAGTTTAATATAACCACTAAAGCTTCCTGAATTGTTGGTAATGGCACTCTGACTTAAACCTTCTTGCTTTAAGATGTTTTTAGCAGGAAATGCTTTTTTTTTTTTTTTTTTTTTTCTTTTCTAAATCTCAAGCTTTCAAGATGTGTATTGATCTAAAAGGAAAACCTTCAAACTGTGTAGCAGTGGAGGGTCAGAGTCATTCAAAAAATAGAAAATGTATTTCTGTACACATTTACACATCATATGCTGTTACATGTTACAGAATAAGGTCTTCTTACCAGTCAATATTTAGTTAGAACATACCAATATTTAATTAGTACACGTGGGTTGTCAGCAAAAGCCCTGAACTATTATTGAATTTGCATTAAAATTTCAAACCAGATTTTATGGTCATACTCAGCAGTCTATTATTATGAATGGGTCTGATTGGAGCATAAAATATGGACATGTCACAGGTCTAAATCCAACTATGGACAGCGCTTCTGATATGCTAAAAGACAAGAAAATACAACAGAAAGTGCTCTCGAGAATTACCTCTTAAAATCAGGGGGAGTACTGACCTCAGGGGGTAATATATGATGGAGAAAGGATGAGATATGCATGAAGTATGATTTAGAAATACAAAGCAATCCATTTTTCATCCTCACCAATTCAGGTCTCTGTCAATGATGGTGAATGTCAGATCTCACATAAAGCTACTCATATCTGGAACTTTATTTTCAAGTTGGAAAATTGGATAGTTATATTTATAAAATGAAATGTGTCACTATTTTTATAGGTGTATTAATACTTATCAAGCTAGATTTTATATTCTTTTTATTTAGAAATGCTAATAGGTATTTTATAAACCTAAATAACCATTTGAAAGACAGAAATCCACACTAATGGAAGTAAGGAGCTATCTATAAACTATAACTTACATGTTCAGATTTATAGTACAAGATTACAGACAAATAATTATAGTACAAGATTAAAGACAATTAACAGAGGCTTCTCAGTCACTGCGGAAAAAGTAAGGCAAATTCCTAGGATAGTAATAATAATAATTCGAAATACACATTCTACACTGAACCAGTGATTTACTGTCTTTTAATACTTTTAGTCGCACTTCAAAATTTTCATATGTGAAAATAAAACATCTTTCAGAAAAATATATTCAGTAGTATAAAATAAATAACTGTGAAGGAATGCAGTATGATTTGCCTACAAAATAGGTTGCACTCTGTCTTATTAAAATGATTTAATGCAACAAGAAAATGGCTTGTGAAAAGAATGAAATTTTGTGGTTAAAAAGTAATATTCTTTTTACAAAACAAAACTGGTCCCATAATGTTGTTTATGTTACTTATATCTTATAAAAATATCCATAAAAACCAAACATATTTAGGGGGAAAATCTAGCTCAAATAAAGCACATTCTATGTGAGAAGGCGCTGCCTGTGATTAGAAGTCTACTGGGTTAGGACCCCGCAGATAGAGGACCTGGGAGATATAAAAGTTGTGCGCAATTTATACTCAAGTAGCATTCGTAGCTCATTTAAATGTTCAATTAATCATGCCAGGGTGAGGGGAAATGCTGGCTCTTTCACATAATTTCTCAGATCAGGTTTTCATTATACTATTTTATGGTTTTAAACCATTTTAAAATGCACTCAGGGCATTTCCCAATTCCTTTCAAAAGAAGTTAAAGGCCAGGACATGCCTCCCCATGCAGGAGTTTCCAGCAACAGAGTGTTTTTCAAAAGAATTCTTAAGGGTTCTAGAAACTTCTCACTCTCCACTCTTAAAAGTTTTGACTCCAGCATGAACTCCTGTCAGAAGGCCATGAAAAACATACTAAAATGGGCTGGAAATAACTTCTCTGGGTCAAGGTTGGCTTGCTGTACATTTTTATATTTTCAGGGACTGAGCATATTGCCTAAGTGAGATTATATTTGCTGCAAAATGAGGGAAAATCTCCAACAAATGAAACTTTTTTTTAAAATGGTACTGGGGATTGAGCCCAGGGAAGTCACCTGGAGCTACAAGCCCAGCCTCTTTCAGTAAAATAGGATCTTATACTAAGTTACCAAGTTGTGTAGCTTACTTTCAATTCTATAGTCCTCTTGCCTCAGCCTCCCAGAGTTCTAGATTTTATTTTCCTGGTGACACGATCTAATCTGATGACTTCTGACCCTTGGGGACTCTATATATACATATATAAAAGCTGGTGGCATTTTCTTGGGCTGTGTTTAAATGAAGTTTCATTTTGTCCTTTGAGGATATGAGTCAGAGGAACACTGTTTATCTTCTGTACATGCTAAATTAAAAAAATTGATATATGTTTTTTTGCATAGTAAACAGTATTTTAATTCAAGTGAGGTTATGGTTATATTGTGGTTTATGTCTAGTTGTGCCCCCAAAGCCTCATGTAGTCATGGGGCTGGGACTTCTATAGATTGAAACTTGACTCATGAGTCACTGGGGTTATGTATTTTAGTACTGATCTAGAGTTTGAGACTTGATCCATGATCCCTGGGATTATGTGTTTTAAGTACTTCTAGTACTTAAGTACTTCTACTGTAGCCTAAGGCAGATAGACTGAAGGGGAGAGCCTGAATGTAATATAAAGAGAGACAGAGAGACAGACTCAAGCTGTTGCTCTCTGCTGTCCTGGTTGTTCTGTTGCCTCTGTCATGATTGTTGCCGTTCTACCACCATGAACTGGATGCTCTCTGCCCTGTTCCTCTCAGCCTTGGGCCAGAGGAATATAGAATGAAACCTCCATGAACTGTGAGCTAATAAACCTTTTCTTCCATCATTTTGAGTGTTGGGTATTTGTCCCAGCAATGGAGAGAAAAGTAACTGAGACAGTCACTAAAACAAAGGGACATTAAATACGTCTGAAAATCGGTATTCACAAGCCCATGCAAATGCAAGAGTCAAGGGACTGTGTTTTGCTTTTAGTTTGTTTAACATTTATTTGCACATGCAAAGAAACTAGAAAACATTGCTGAGATGAATTTCACTAGGAATTTCCGCATTGATTTTGTATTTCTCATCTTGTGTAGAGCTTGCAGTTCATAGAACTTACTCAGTATGGGCAAACCCAGAGCCAAGGTAAAGCACTGTATCATAGACTCTTTTGAAAGACTGTTTGCTTGCTACCCCATCAGCCATGGTTTCTTCTTGTAGCTTTTTCTAGACTTGCAAACCTCAGGTCCATTGCAGACTTACTGCACCAAAACCCACATTTATTTTACAAGATACTTAGGTGATCTGCATACATAGTAATCAATCCAAGAGCTCATGCATGAGGCATATGTGAACCCGAGTTGGCTGTGAAAGGAGTTTCTTGTCTTGCAGGAATAGCTTTGCATTAGGGTCTGAGGAATACCAGGTTGACTCACCAGGCAACAGGTGTCACAGATTCTGGAATGTAACAAGTTTTGTTTTCAAGATTGATAATCATCGGATTCAGGAGAAGCTGGGCCTCCACAGTCACAACTGGCCTTGCTCTGCAAGGAAAAACACAAGGTGCATATGGCCTCCATGAACTATAGGCAGAGGCTCACTGCACAGAAGAGGTCCCTGCAACATTGCCAGGCTGTGCCATGAATTTAGCTCAGGCATGGGCAGGTGGACATCACTCAAATTACCTCTAAACCCTTTTGGCAGCTAGCAATCTAAAGGGAGGATGCAGGATTTGTGGCTCTTGGGGCACAGTTGCTTTCACAAACTCACTGTCCTTAGGGAGTAGATTGGTGTTATTGTGACATTGTTGCTGTGACATTATGTTCTGCAATTTACTAAATTACAAGTATCCATGCTTTAAAAAAAATACCTTAGCTTATATACACTCATGTTAAATACTCAAATTTTACTAATCTTCTTGGCTTATTACTCATGTTTTACTTCATGAAAATTTCATTCTTATTTGTTTTTGTACCAAGGATCAAATTGGGCCTTGTGCTTGCCAGGAAGGCACTTAAGGTTCCAAATTATCTCACTCGCCCTCAAGTTTTACTTTGAATGGTAACTTTGCAGCTGAGTTGTGCAGGTTTAACTAAACACATGAAGGTTTAGGGAAGGTGGGTCTATAGTATAATTCTGTATTTCATCCTGAGCAATAGTTCTCAACCCTGACTGCACAATATAATCCTCCAAGAAAGTTTTACATAAACACTGTGCTCAGGCCCCATGCTACGGGCCAATGAATGAGAATAGAACTTCTGGGTTCAGGGCTAGGCTTTGCAGTTTCAAAGACACTCTCCAGGTGACTGTAGCGGGTCACCACATTTGAGGAAAGGAACTGACACAGAAGAAAAACCTTTTAAGCCACCCAGGTGAGGATAATAAGACAAGAAAGTAAATCACAAGGGAAGGGAGTAAAACGATTTTAAAAGCTTGATTACAAGATATGATTGCTGGGAGCCAGAGCTGCCAGATTTCTGCATGCAATGAGCCATGTTGGATGAATTTTCCTCCGACGGATAGAGAATGGCTGTGTCTTGGGGCAGAATGTTGTTTAGGGCACTGCTTCAAACAACTTCATGATTACCACATGAGGCCCACTGGGATTTTTCCTAAACTGCTTTATGGTATTTATCTGTACTTTATTTCTCACTATTGTTAATATTATGTTCTAATCCTTGAAAAATCAGATGGCAAACTACAATTAGAGTCATATGAGGTTTACTGTGGCAAACCTATATCAGAAGAAAGCAAAGTGGATGGAGGAGAAGGGAAGTTCTGATCCTTAGAAGGGGAGAGGGAAGAAAGCAGGGATGGTAAGACATTCCACTGTGAGTTATCCATGAACCCATGCCAGAAGTGTCCATGAGCTAGAACTGCCCATGAAAGGAGCAGTTTCTGACAGGAGTAGCCCTGCATTTATCCCTGATTGTCGTCCTACTTGAATGGGAATAGCTCATGGAACGCAGCGTGCTGGTACAGAGGCTACAGTAGATTCAATGTGCTGCAGTGAGTATGGCGCTGGGACATGGTCAGTTTCTCTCCAGCAGCTCTGTGTACTTTCAGTCACCAAGAACCTCAAGCCTCACTCCATACACAGAGGCTGTGAAAATTTCAGCTTCCTGATTTTTTAGAACCTGAGGTGGAGGGTGAATGGTGTCAATCTGCCCTCATTGAGTTTGTCTTGAGACCAACGAAAAAGAAAAAAATCCTGTTTTGAAAGCTGAACCTTAGACTCTCTCTAGGAGATAAATGGATTAGCAACATGTGCCCAGAGGACTTATTTGTGTTCTATGTTTCAATCAGGTATCTTGATCTGTTTTCTTGAATTCTTATAAAACAGTTTTTAAAGGAAGTCTAAAATTTTTGAACACCAACTAACCAGTCACTAGTCCATATATTTTATAATTCTATTCTCCCTGAATCCTTTTAGCAAAAGTAATTTTCCTTTTGCATTTCAATCGAAGTCCAATACTGGTTTTGGGGGAAAACCAAGTCCTGGTATGTCTTATTCCCTAATTTAGCCTCCAGTCTGGATGGCAGAAACCAGGAAAATGCTATCATTTTTCCATCCTGCAGTCCTTCTCTGAAGATGGACATTTCATTAGTTTGGAAAGCACAGAGAAAGTATTTTAATATTCACAAACTGAGTCATTTTAGGATTGATTGAGTTTAATACCTTAATGTTACTTTGTTAGAGCTTGAAAATTTGATCATAAAGTATGAAAACAAAATATAGAAGGATAAAACAAAAGTTCAAAACTGAGAGCAAGTAGACCTCCAGAGTTTAAAATAAGTATTTAAATATTCTTTAGAATAGACAATTGGAATAGAGTATTTAAGGCAAAACCATAAAAATAAATGCATTTAAAGCAATTCAAAGAACTGTATAGCACCAAATCCCACATACCTGTAAACAGCCACTTTGCCTGTTCCAAATGCACCTACCAGTAAATCTGAAAAAGACAATAACATGAAATGCACCCTTAACAAACAAACAAACAAAAAAAACAGCATTAGAACTGATACAAAATTTCACTAAACCACGTAATAGGAATTCATTTTTGATAAGGGTTTATTAACCTGTACTAAGTTTATGATCATGAGTAGTACATCCTGAAGTGCTGATTGCACTAGGACAATCTGAGAAGTACAAGCTCTGGAAGTGACTAATACAAGACTCATGTTGGAAGGCTAGGTCTAGTGGTTTTGGATTTCAGAGATGGCTGGATCTAAAGGTGATTCAGTGTATTGAATCTAGCCATCTGCTAGTGTCCTTGCCCTGCGAACAATATCCAGTAGAGACAGATAGTCTTTTTGCTTTCCTGCTTATCAGTATGAGTGGGGATGTACAGCAGCTGGGAAAGTTGCCATTGTTGGATGTTTATGGACAGAGGGGCCTGTGAAGCAGGGAGGAAATCTCACAAATCCACAGGCCATAAAGCTGGATCAGGAGGACTGTGATTTGCTGGATTCTAAAGCTCGAGTATCCTGGAAAGAAAATACTCAGTTGGGAATACAAACAAATTTTTGGACCCATAGTTTTCTTGTTTATGTATATATAGTTAGTTATATGCTATTACTGTCTGGTAATCTTCTATTAGTGGAGGTAAAGATGTTCCATGTAGGAGAAGATTTACTTTAGGTCAATATTTAGTTTGTCTAATTGTTTATATCATAATCACAGGTCTCTTTTCTATAGTTAAAAATGACACATTATGATTTTTATGATATGTCAACATCGAATTTGTCATTGATACTAACATTGTTGCTCATATTTCTATTATAGTCAAAATGAAACAGTTTTTGCTAACAATTGACTTTCCTGGTATGCCAATATCTGTATTGTCTTAGTGTTATTAATAATACTGTGGTTCATTTCAAGAGAAATTAGTACTGAGTCAAATACATTGAAATCTCCCCTCCTGGATAAATGAAGATAGAGAAGGGTGATTATGGAACAGAGGTAAATGCCTACCTACAATTAGTCATGCCATGACTGCAACATTGAACAGCAGCATTAACTAAAAAGATCTTCACAAGCAAAAAGTCATCCGTGATAATCAATCCATGAAACCCACATGGAAAATAAGCAAGCAAGCAAGCAAACAAACAAAATAGAAACATGAGAAAATAATGTATCAATCTAGGAGATATTAAGGGGGAATAAATTAAAAGCCACACAGCCAAGTTATTAAGAAAGATAACAGAAGAGACTTCAAAAACTAGGTCAATAAGTTTCTTGGTGAGTACAAAGAAGGTACAGCTGAAGAGGTAAGGATTTCAACAAAATGATCAGAAAGTCAGCAGATGATACTAATTGAAAGCTGAGCTAAACAAGCAAATGCAAGACATGAATGACTAACACAAAAACAAGTAGCATCCATGACTACATGATAATCAAAAATTCTAGAGATTAAAATCTGCTGCTCTGTGAGGACAGAGCATCAGAACCACCCAGAAGACCCTGGCCGGTGTCAGTGGTGATTATTGGAAGATGCCTTAAAGAGAACAAGACATTATGAAAAATCAATCCAAAAGCTGAAACTGGCCACGAAGAAGAGCAGTGTAAGATCTATCAGAATTAGTGTTGTTTTAATTTGCATTTTATGGATGGCTAGTGATGTGGAGCATTTCTTCCTATATTTATAGGCTTGTTTTATTTCTTCTTAGAAGTGTAAATATCAGAAGACAGTATAAATGCTATAAAATAGCTTTATACAGAAATAATATAAGAAAACTTTCCTAAAGTGGTTAATTTAACAAACAGATAATTGAGGCTAGAGAAACCTACATAGCCATGATCATAAAATTGCCACCCATGATATATCATAATCAAAATCTCAGAAGTCCAACATGGGAGCACAATCTTAAAGGTTGTTAGAGAAAAGCAAAAATCACTTTTAAAGAAAACCCCTCAGGGTTATAGCAAACTTCTAAATACAAACCTTAAAGGCAAAGAGCATTTGAAATAAAGTGTTTCAAAACTAAAAACCAAACAAACAAAAAACTCCCAACCCAGACTAAAGTGGCCTTCCATGACAAAGAGCACCTAAATATTTGCTCACCAAAAAAAATCCAAAGAGTATCTAAAAAGAAACCATGAGGTTAGCAATGCCAAAAGTCCAATAGAATGAATACACTAGAAGGGTGAGCAAGTACTTCTACATAAAGAAAGGAAGGAAATCAGAAGCAGGAAAATAATGCAATGACAGGAATAAGTCACCATCTTTCAATACTCTCAGTGTGAATCGTCTCAAATAGACAATCAAAAACATAGATTGGCAGAATAGGTCAAAAAACAGAATTCAGTGAGATGCTGTATTAAAGAAACATATTTAGCTCAAAAAGAATTCCATACATTAAAAATTAGAGGAATGAAAACAATACCCCATACAATAGGAATAATGTATAAACATTGTATTGTCTTCCTAGAGTAAATAAAATCCAAAAGATACAATAGATGCTATGAAAGCAAAGAAACTATTCAAAGTGAAGAAACAACTTGGATAAGGAAAAGGAGAAAAGAAAGAAGGGAAAAAGAAATATATAGGTATATACATAGATTGGATAATTGTACAGCTAATTTGTGTTAGTCTATGAAAAGTAGTTAAAGCTAAAATTTTTTCTTGGTTCTTTTTAAGTTTTTGACCAATTTTGCATGCTGAAGTCTGATAATCTGAACAACTAATTTGAAAACAACAATATACACTATAACCATTGTTGAAATCCTGCCATCTTTTTAATATGTTTGATTGTTACAAGGTCTCACTGTACAGCTCAGACTCATAGTGATACTCCTCCTTTCAGCTTCCCCAGAGCTGGCATTGCAGGTGTGCACCACTACACCAGACTCTTGCTGGCTCAGTTCACCCTGTGGGCAGGGCTGGCATGGCATGTGTTAACCAGGGATCAAACCACAGTCCTTACATTTGCCTAAGCAGGTGCTTAAGTCCACTGAGATATCTCTCCAGACCTCTGCCATTTTGTTTAGTCAAATTCTACAGTTTCTATTTTTTTTTTTTACTGTTTTTTGCTCTCTAAAAAAATCCAGAAAAGCAGGAGTAGCTATCCAATTTTTAGACAAAGTAGACTTTAAGCCAAAACTTACCAGAAGAGACAAAGAATGGTAAAACATATATCCAAGAAACAACTTAATGGAAAGAAATAATTATAAACATATGTGCACTGAATAATAGCATATGTAAATTCATTAGACAAACATCTATAGGCAGAAAAGATGAAACAAACATTGATACAATTGATACTGATACAATAGATACAATTGGAAGTGAAGATCTCAATATCCCACTATCACAAATGGATTGACTAGACAATTCTTTTATCAGAGTTGAACCAAGCTTTAAAATGAACAGATTTAAATAGATATCTTTATTCCACCCAAGTACATAATGCAACAAGTCTTCTCAGCAGAACATGGCACTTTCTCCAAAATATACTACATACTAGCCAATAAAGCACTTTCAAGTAAATGCAAAAGAATTTAAATTATAGCATACATATAATCATAGTACAATGAAACTAAGATACAACAGCAAAATAAACCACAGGAATTATACAAATGCATGGAAATTAAATAATACACTCTAGAATAATTAATATGTCACAGAAGAAATCAAGAAAGAAATAAAACAGTTCCTAGAATCAAACAACAAAGCCAGTGTAACATATCAGAACTTATGGGACACAATTAAAGTTGTCCTAAGAGGAAAATTGATAGCTGTGTATGCCCACATCACAAAAATAGAGTGAGCCCAAATAAATAGCCTAATGATGTCCTTCTAGGCCCTAGAAAAACAAGAACATTCCAAGTCTAAAGCTAGTACAAGGAGGAAAATTATAAGTGTTAGTGTAGAAATTGGTCAAAAGGAAACATTAAAAAGTCAGTGAATAGAAAAGCTGATTCTTTAAAAGGATAAAGAAAATAGACAAACCTACAGTGAATCTTAACAAATAAAGGAAATAAAAGACAAATATGAATAGTTAGAAATGAAAAAAAACTTTAGATTACAGTGGAAACCACAAAAATTCAGATAATTATTAACAACTACTTCACAAATCAATATATCATTAAGTTTGAGAATTTAGAAGAAATGATGATATTCCTAGATACACCTGAACTACCAAAACTTAACCAAGAAGAGTTAAAAACCTTGAATTAATCCAATAACAGGCAATGAAACTGAAATAATAATAGGAAACCCCCCAGCTTAGAAAAGCTTAAGTCTCAATGGATTCACGGACATATTCTACAAATTCTACAAAGTCCTCAAACTTTAATGACATCAAAAGGAAAGGACTATGTAATGGTTGATACATTGTGTCAACTTGAGAAGTCTAGTCAACAGTTCTATATATACTCTACTGTGCAGAGGACATGCCCTTCCCATTCTCTGACATTGGTCATTGTGTTAACTGGAAAAGTTGAGATGGCTAACTAACTACATGACCCGGCAGGGACCAGCATCCTTACTTTGTAAACATTCTGAGTTTGTACAAAAGAAGGATGTAGGAGTGGCATGGGCAGGTAGCCTGCTTACAGTATAAAAGATGATGAGATTTTTGCTCTTCCCTCCATTTTTCTCTTGTTGCTTTTGCTAACTTCTGCCCCCTTGAAGCATTGCCCCAGACTGTGCCACCCTGCTTGGAGACAGCTGATTATGGACTGAAACTTTCACAATCTGTGAGCCTTTCCCTCCTTGATTTTCAGTGTTGGGTATTTTGTCTCAGCAAGAAAAGTGACTAAGATGAAGTAGTAGCACTCTCATTGTCATTCGTGGAAACTAGCACTACCTTGATTTCAAATCCAGACAAAGATCCAACCAAAAAAAGAGAACTAAACATTAGTTGTTAATGAACACAGATGCAAAAAATCTAAAACAAGATACTGACAACCAGAATGCAACAAATCACCAAACAAATCATACATTGTGATCAAGTAGGCTTCATCTCAGGGATGCAAGGGCAGCTCAACATACACAAGTCAATAAAGGAATCTATCACATACATAGAAACAAGGCCAAACATCATATGAGAGCACCCCAATAACTATAGAAAAAACATCCAACATAAATTCAACATGAATTTATTATTCAGAAAACCCTAAAGAAAATACCATAGAAGATAAGGGGAAAAGACCAATCTGAGTTGGAGGCCCACTTGGGCTACATAATGAGTTCAAGTCTAGCCTGCACTACATAGTGAGATCCTATTTCAAAAAAGAGAAAGAAAAAGCTGGGCATGGTGGCGCATGTCCATAATCTCAGCACTTGGGAGGCTGAGGCAGGAGGATCAGTGTGAGTTTGAGACCAGCCTGGGCTACAGAAGTGAGCTCAAGGCCAGCCTGAACTGCACATTGAGACCCTGTCTCAAAAAGACAAATAAAAAAAGCCATTTATACTACCCAAAATCATATTAAAAAGAGGGAAAACAACCAGAAAGCTTTCTTTTTAAAATCAAAACTAAGACAAAAATTCCACTATCACCCTCCTGTTCAGTATAATTTTTGAAACGGTAGTTAGAGTTCTAAGACAAAAGAAAGAAAAGCAACATGAAAGAAGGAGAAAGGACAAGAAAAAAAGGAACATCATACACTGGATATGAAATATATAGTCTAGACTTATATGTCTTATCATGTACTAAAGTAAAATCAAAATAAAATTTCCAAAGTAAAACAAAAATCTAAATTTTAAACCATAAGCAATGTGTTGAAGATAAAATTGGTGAAACTTGAAGACATAGATATAGGCAAGGGTTTTCAGAACAGAACTCCAATAGTAAAGAAATAATTCAAAGAAACAGCAAATCCATCATCAAGTCAAATTAAAATTTCCACATACAGGGCTAAAGAGATAGCTCAGCAGACTGAGCTACTGCTTAGGCTAGTGCAGAGACCACAGCACCACCTGCCATGCTGGCCTTTCCCCCAAGAGTGCTAAGCTGGCCACAGAGACCTGGCATGGTTGTGCATGCCTGTAATCCCAGTTCTGGGGAGGCTTAGGACAGTAGAATCACTATGAGGCCCCTGCACCAAACACATTAAAATTTTTTTTCACTTAGCAAAGAAATAACCAACAGAGTGAAGACAAAATCTATAGAATGGGAAAATATTGTTACCTCCTATTCCTTAGACAAAAAATAAACATCTAGAATATATAAAGAAACCAAAAGAATAAAGCACTTAAAATAAAGATACAATATAAACAGAGACCACTGCAATGGATAGACAGTCCTCAGAAAAAGCAGTACAAATGGTCAATACATGAAAAAGGTGTTCAGCACCACTGGCTGTTGCAGAAATGCAAATTCAAACAATGCTGAGATTCTATCTTACTCTGGAAAGAATGGCTATCATCAAGAAATCAAATAATAACAAATGTTGGCAAGGACTCGGGAAAAGGGATCTTTCTGCATTGTTGGTGGAAACATAAACTATTGCAAACACCATGGAAATCAGTATGGAGATTTCTCAAAAGTTAAAACTAGAAATAACTCTTGACCCAGTTATTCCTCTTTATGAACATCTGTCTGAAAGAGTTACAGACATTATATTACAGTGACCCATCCATACCTATGCTTATAACAGCATGATTACTGATAGTTAAATCGCAAAAATGGCTCCTATGCCCATAAAATAGATGAAGTAATAAAGCAAATAACTAGTGCTATGTGATAAAGAAGGACAACCATGAGTCATCTGTAAGAAAGTGGATACATCTTGAGACTGTAATGTTCAGCAGAGGAACTCAGACAGGAAAGCTTAGATATCACACAGCTTCTCATATGAGAAACTCAAATTGTAAATAAAGGACAAAAGAAAAGACAGCCGGGCGTGGTGGCTCACGCCTGTAATCCCAGCACTCAGGAGGCTGAGGCAGGAGGATTGGTGTGAGTTCGAGACCAGCCTGGGCTACAG
>PVJA010001892.1:13304-25352 GCA_004027025.1 Myocastor coypus
AAAAAAAAAAAAAAAAAAAAAAAAAAAAAAAAAAAAAAAAAAAAAAAAAAAAAAAAAAAAAAAAAAAAAAAAAAAAAAAAAAAAAAAAAAAAAAAAAAAAAAAAAAAAAAAAAAAAAAAAAAAAAAAAAAAAAAAAAAAAAAAAAAAAAAAAAAAAAAAAAAAGACAACTACTGGGAAGTAAGTGCCAATTTTCAAATGAGAAGATCAAGAGGTGGAGGGAGGGTGAGGAATGCAGAAAAAGAGAACAAGAAAGAATGGAGATGTGTGCTGTGTGTGGATGTACTCTGCACAAGAAATGTGACCAGTAGGTACCATGTTGTCAGCATGGGCTAACAACAACAACAAAAATGTGCATAAAAAATAGAGTGGCAAGAATGGTGGATTAAGTGTGTCTAAAATGAGACAATATTCTAAGTGGTACTAATACCCTTTTACTGTGATGTATGTTTAAAAAAAAATCACCATTCAAGGGCTGGCCAGATAGCTCAGCGAATCAAATTGCCTGCTTAGGCAGATGCAGGGGTTGGGGTTCAATCCCCAGCATGCAGTCCTGGCCTTGTCCCCAGGAAGCACTGAGGTCACAATTGAGACTGGGCATAGTAACATATGCCTGTAATTGCAGTGCTTGGGAAGCTAAAAACAGGAGAATCATTATGAGTCTGATCTGTGTAGTAGACCTTGTAGACCCTGTACTAAACACATCTTTAAAAAAAAAAAAATCACCATTCACTGTGTTTTTCAGTCAGACTTCACATAGATGTCTTCCCTTGGCGCTCATCTTGCCAGACTGAAAGCACCTGGCTCATCCCCTAGATCTCTCAAGATGGGTCACCTGGAAACATCCCTGTCCTCTGCATTTTCCAGCCAGATGGAGCCCTGCCTACCCACAAACCCACAATGGCCACCAGCTTGGTAACTGTCTTTTTTTTTTTGGTCTTCCCTTTCCATATCTTTTTGCCTTATTCCCTTCCCAATATTTTTTGGAATAATTTTTTAAATAATTTATTTTTTCCTAACTCTTGTCTTAATGTCTGCTGTGGGACAACCTGACCTTAGACACAATTCCTGTTAAGAGTTTTTGTTTAATAAATGAAATCAAACATCTTCAAGATCAAAACAACGGGCATATGTTTTATGTTTTATACATGCAGAAGCAGACTAAAACAATAGGCACACAATTTGACTCCAAAGCTTCACCCTTAATGAGAGGGGTATGTTAACACTCGAGTAATCAAAGCAAAGGTCACCTAAAGAGCCCTGTGTTAGTGCAATTCACACATTAAGAACAGGGTTTTCAAATACTTGCTCATAGCTCATGGAATAAAACTGTTCTCTAAGAGCTTAAATCTTCAAAGCTAGATGCCAAAGTTTCAAGCTCTGCTATTTAAAAAAGTATGAAAAATCATACCAAAATTTTAACTCTTTTAACTGTTTTCATGCAACTTTTTTTACATTTATCTTTTCCAGAATACTATTGCATTTCTACTCGGCCACAGGAAGAAGTCACCAGGAAAGCAACGTCTGTACTTCTTTCATAATCCTAGAGTCTAATATTTAGGCAAGTGCAATGCAGGTGGCCCCCAGCCTGAATGTGCATCTGGTGACAGGGCACCAAATAGGAGAGCTCTGTTATGTGCCCTGACTCATCAGGAGTTACATGCTTCGTTCTTGGATCCAAGAGCAGATAACACATGAATTGTAATAATCAGTTTTCTAGGACTGGGGAAGATAGCTTAGCTGCATAAGTGCCTGCTTATCCTGTCAAGTGCAAGACTCTGAGTTCAATACCCAGTACAAAGAAAAAAGATTTGGGAATCAATTTTCTAGAAAAGAAAAAGAAATTCAGATTGTATGCCTTTCCAGGGCAGGAATTTTGAGGCTCACATACCCCAAAGTCTTTATGGAATGCTATGGGTTGAGATAAAAAATATCCTTGGCATTTTGTTATACAAGTCTTGCTTTAACTTGCCTTTAACCACCCATCAGAAAAGTTTAACCACAAGATATAAAACATAAAGCTAGATTAGTATGCTGAGCTGTGAAAGGGTTAAATCAGCAGCTTGTGACACTGCCAGTTCTGCCAATAACCCACCACAATTATGGAATACTGAACTATGTATACAACTCCTTTCTCTTAGTTCAACAAGAAGAAATTCTTTTGTATTAACAATGATTAGGAAAATTATCATGTCTACATCCTGTGCTCTGTATAACTACTACGGGAACAATATGCATTGTGTCAATTATTGGAAATGTACTACTAACATGTTTTGAAACTGTTGCATTGTTATTTCCTTTTAAAAGTAATAAAAAGAAGAGTAAAACACAGAGCAGATGTCTCATAAAAGTGCTTACTAGACAGAATAAGCAATAGTGCGATTAAATACAAAGAAAGTTAAGAAGAAATGAAAAGATTATTTAGATAAGTGAGTGAAAGCCCCAATTAAATTCTGCTAGGTTTTTGCTTATGCACTTGAGGGTACTGAGAGAACAGTACTCACACACAGTCCAGATTCTAGAACATAATTAGAGGCTCTGTCACAGACAGACTGTCACTAGAAGTGGGACACAGAGAGTCGTTTCCTATTGGTGAGGAGAAAGGATGCTTCTTTTACAAACTGATTTCTGTGCCTGAGGGTGGGAACTTTCCTACACTGGAAAAATAACTGGCAAAACAGGCCACAATTTTCTTAGTAAGATTGTGGCCACAGTTATTCAGAGGCCAGGAAAATAGTTATCTACCACAGAAGTACTTTTGTCTTTTGAGACACCACCTTGATATTGTGCCTGCTGGAAAAGGCCAAAGCATTTATGCTCAGGACCTTAAATTTGTCAGGTCTCTCTGTAGAGGAGAACTGATTTGTGAGATTGACTTTCTAACTGATTTGTGTTTCCAAAATATGTGTCATATTAGGTATTCAACATGCATCTATATAAGTTGTTTCTGTGTAGATACTTGTCATATGTTCTCTATGTTTGTGCATATATATGCAAATATCTATGAACATAATCAGAAACTGTATTTTATAAACGCTTGAATAATTTGGTTGTTAGGAAGTTAAATCAAAATTTAGAGAAAAATAATTTTTTCCAGATTAATGATATTTACATTTCCGTCTTCATTCTCCCCTACTTTGAAAGAACAGGTTTTACAGCAATATATACTTTACATACTTAGCTGTTCTTTTTTGGACCTTGTCTCAGTTACTCTTCTCTCATTGCTGAGACCAATAATCAACACCCAAAATGAAGTAAGGAAAGGTTTATTTAGCTCACAGTTACTGGAGGTTTCAGTCCACACTCAGCTGGCATCAAAGCAGAGTGGCATGTGGCAGAGAGCAGCAATTCATGGTGAGAGCAAACAGCAGAGAGCAAAAGGGAGTGGCAGAAGCTCAGGCCTAGCTAGCTTCTCTTCCCTCCTCATATTGTAATGCAAATTACCCGATCCTGGGCAGGGGTAGCATCCACACCCATAATAATCAACCAAAAAGCTCCAGGAGTTGCCCCATCACTGCATGAGGCTTTTTTTTGGGGGGGGTGGTGGAGGGGTGCAACTAGACACAAACCCTAACATACCTGGAAGAAATAATGGGGCAACTAAAATTGGTTCTTTCCACTCAGTAAAAATAATTCCTTGAGAGGCTCAGCTTTTATCATTGCTTTGTGTTGCCTGAGAAAATAGTTTATTTTCCCTTTGGCTTTGAAAAACAACTGCTCACTTTTAAGGAAACAAAAAGGAGACGTTAGTATAAACAAAGGATTGGTTGGCAAGAAAAACTGTACCCTGAAACTGGGATATCATAGGAGAAGTATGATACCTATGTTTTGTATTTTGCTCTCCAACTTTGTTATTTTCTAAATGAGGCAAAAAGAGAGGAGCCAGGCTTTTAAAGTAGTGCTTGGACTGCAGTCTGATTCCATTAACAAGGAAGAAAATCTTAGAAAGAGTGTAAAAAGTGCTACTTGAAAACATTAGCTTTGTTCTCAGCATGTATTTGAGCTTTGACATTTTATTATTGCAAATTTCATGCTTCTTAATATATAATCTAAGAGCTAGCTGGATAAAAGTATGCAGCCACTTAACATCTGCCGCAACAAAGGTAAAGAATAACTTATCACATCATTCTGGGTCATCCTCCATGAAAGTATGATGTCCAGCTGGCCCTGTCTCCTATCTCTGACTTCTTTTAATGTTTTCCAGAATGTCCTATAAATGCAGTTGCATTGCATATACCCTATGTACCCCAAGGGCTTGGCTTCTTGAACTCACTGCAGTGTTTTAATATTTTTCCATGGTGTTTTGTATGCCAGTAGTTTGCTCTCTCACTGTTGAATGCTTGATGACCTATAGTTTATTGATCTTTGCTAAAAGACTCAGGCTAAAAGGACTGGAATTGTTTCTGGTGTCAAATGAGACATTTAAAACATGTGTCTACAGGCTTTTGACTATGTACAGGCCAATTATGATCTGCACCCTGTGTCTCACTAAACCTTTGAAACATTTCTGAAGCCTTCTTTCGAAGGGAGTGTGCTTGTTAAGGTAGAAGAATAATGAATGAAGGGTGAAGTAGGGAATCTAGATTCCGGTTCTTTTGTCAGCTGTGTTCTGATTCCCCTTGGCCAATTCCCATGCACTGTTAATGTCTAATGAACCCCTAAGAGTGCCCAGATAAAAAAGCCATGATCTGAGTAGAATTTTCTGGGGCTGGACAGTTGTACATGTCCTGAGACACAGTCCAGGCTTGTCTTTCACTTCTTGATGTAGCATCTCTATCCAGATGTATGGGGTTCATTCTTGTCTCCATTAAGTCATAACCACTATCTGGCTTCCCAGCACTGTACAAGGGATGCCACACATCATATCTGTGAGTCGGCTTCAGCCATTACTGGCTCAGGTCTTGACATTATTGCTACCTATGCCTCTTTTTTTTTTTTTTTTTTTTTTCCTTTTTGAGACAGGGTCTCACTATGCAATTCAGGCTGGCCTTGAGCTCACTTTTGTAGCCCAAGATGGTCTTGAACTCGCACCGATCCTCCTGCCTCAGCCTCGCAAGTGCTGGGATTACAGGCATGAGCCACCACGCCCGGCTTACCTATGCCTCTTACGATCTCATCCAGGCACTTTCCACCATGATCCAGGGTCCATCTCTGCTAAGTCTCTTCCCACAGCACGCAAATATCTTTAAGCCAAATGAAGGGTGCCAAGTATAGCTATTTACCTGAGTCAGAGTCTGCCCACTTTCATACAATGATATCAAGAGAAGACACAGGATTGGAGGCACTGTATAAAATTGTAAGGTGAAAGACAATGGTGTACAAGACAAGCATTATCCACTTGCACGGAGATTATGAAGTTGCTGTGTTTGGCACTAGAAAAACAGCCCATATCTGTGGGAAGCAAAAATTCAGATAAGTCTCCTTGAATTTGGCAAATGTATTAACCTAAAAATAGAGCCTCCCTTTCTTTCTTTTTTTTTTTTTTTTGATAATATGCAAAATATTACTGAAGGAAAGGTTATGAGTTGAGGAAAAAGTGCTTAAAAAAAATACATGATTTTATCCCAGAAAGCAATAATTCTAACAATCTGTCTGAAATGCTTCCAAATGAACTCTGAAGAAAAACATTTATGAGCTTGAACGTGGCATTAGGTTGCAACATTCTAATTTACTAAAGCTTTATTTTCCTTTAAATAAAATCCCACAAAAATAAGAACAAAATTTCAAAAGATGAGCTTGCCTTGCAAAAATAGTTTTCTATGCATCATTAGCATCTTGTGGCTATAAGGATGATTCTTTTCTCTACTCTTATTTGATGCTCCACTTGCTACATTCCTTGTCACTGCATCAAAGGCATTTCACTTTGTCTATATCCTGGCTATAGTGATACACAATATGGGTGCTGTCACTCAATCATTATAAATCTTAGATAACAGTTTTTCTTTAGGACTGGCATCACTTGTAAGTGACTGCATGTTGTGAATAAGTTTAGGGTCTTCAAAAAATCTTGGTAGCTCATAAAACAATGCCCCCATCTAGCTTAGAGGAGAAACCCCTCTGATTGCAAACTTTGGGATTTCATGCGTTAAGTATGATGGGCTGAACTGTGCTCCACACACAAGGCATGCACTGAAGTCTTAATGTCTGTATTCGGGCATAAGATCTTTAAAGAGGTAATTCACGTAAAATGAGGTCATGTAGGTGGGCGACTCAGTCCAGTAGGCCTGTGTGTTATAAGGAATCAGGACACAGAACCAACTGGAGGGAGACCATGAGAAGACACAGGGAGACAATGATCTACTACAAGCTATGGAGAGAGACTTTGAAGACACAAATTCTGCTGACACTTTGATTTTGAACTTCTAGCCCGTGGAATGGTGAGGAAACACACCTAGTTGTTTGAGTCACCCAGTTTGCAGTCTGTGTTACATTACCATATGAAAACAAGCACACTAAGATGCAACCTACGGATGTAATGGTGTCTCAGTTACTTTTCTAGTTGCTGGGATAAATACCTGACACCCAAAATGAAGGAAGGAAAGGTTTATTTATCTCACAGTTACTGGAGGATTTAGCCCACATTCACCTGGCTCCAAGGCAGAGGGGCACATGGCAGAGAGAACAACAGTTCATGGTGGCAGAACAGCAACAATGGCAACTGGCCAACAATGCAACGAAAAGAGGAAGTCTCTTCCTTAAATTGCTTTCAGGCTATCATCTCAGGCTGGAGAAGGGTGGGGTGTAATTCCAGCACTACTAAAACCCTAATCCCAGCAGTACTAAGACCCATAATCCCAATGGATCAGGAGTTAGTCTCAAACTCTAGAAGTCCCTGCCCCATGATTTCATGAGGCTTTGAGGAGACAACTAGAAACAAACCATAGCCAATGGCAAGGGCAATAGAGAGGAAATGGAGGAGAATATTTGCACTGGTGGTTCCCTGTGCTAGGTATCCTCCAGCAACTCTCCTAAGCCCTCTCCATGAACCAAACTCTGCCTTATCTGCCCAGGACCTAGCAGTGAGCAAGCAAACTAGCTTTCCCACCCCTATAGGCACAAGAAATCTACCAGCCACCTCACCTAGTCTCAGTCCATGTAACAAACACAGGCCAGGAACCATGGCAGCAAAGTCTCCCCATGTGACTCACCTGTTTTAATTGCTTCTATCCAGGTAAAAATTAGATTACTAGATTCTACCTCAACACATGTTTGAGAAAGGGAAGTAGTGCTCATGTCTGTAGTTGGTGTGAGGCAGCCCTCGGGGATAAAAGAGAAAGGAAACCAAGGAAGGGAAGAACCAAGCACCCCCGCCCCCCACCAAAGAGTTTCACCTGCACGGTTTCTTCCAAGCTCTGACCAGACCCCAGGCTTTCAACTGTGGATTTACTCTCATGATCAGCAATTGGGGCTGAGATATTTTAGACAGTGAGTACTCAGGTCATCGCAGGAAAATGTCAATGAAATACACAAGAGCCATAGAGAAGGAAGAATACCCTGGATCAGTGTTTGCAAACAGGAAGCACTCAAGGGCACTGCTGCTTTGCTAGTTATCATAAAAATTCCCCTCGTAGATGGTTATAGATGTAGAACACTCAAGTCAGCACCTGTGGCAGACAAGTAGCTCAGGGAGTAGAACCCAGACCTCAGCTTGGAACTGCATTCTATCTCTCCCATGTCTGTGTGACCAGAGGAGTTAAGAAATAACTGTACAGAGCAACGTTCAAGTTTAGAAATCATATCCACAACCTGAGTGGTGGGTTTTGGGCAAGGCACTTTGCTTTTGTGGATGAGAAGGCTAAGGTTAGCAAGTATAAGTGTGCGTGAGGACCTAATGCTGGTCTTTAAATGGGTGGAAAAAGAACAGGGGTCTCCTAACTCTTGGTGTGATGAATGGGTATCTCTGTGAGGGGAGCCTCTGTGTTCAAAAGGGTAGAATGCCAAAGTTTATTTCTCTTACTCCTACTTATATTTTCATTCTTGTTTTAAACAGGGACAAAGTACCACACTTAATTTTAGAAGAGGTGGAGGGTGGTGGCCAGGTTTACATGCAAATGTGAGTGGCTGTGAAGTGGGTGTGAAGGGGCTGGTTCACTCCTTCTCTCGAGTATTTCCATCATATGTGGTCAGTCATTCACTCATCAATGTAGCATCCACAGGCTTCTTAGCATCGGGCACTGCATTCAGTGCCAAGATTTCAAAGAGCCTAGCCAAATCCAGTCCTAGCTTTCCACTAATACCAGGGTCCAGACTAGTGGGACAAAAGAGACATTTCTAAAATCCTTGCATCGTTGCCATCTGAGATGTGTGCTACTAGAGGAAGAGCTGTGGTCCAAGAAGGCTGATGAAGAAGTAACATTTGACTTGAGGGGCTTCATGTCATGGCAAATCCTAGAAAAATGGCCACAGTGTGCAAAGACTTTGAAACAGAAGAGATTGACAGAGAACACGAAGCTAAAATATGGCTTCTTGCAAAAATGACTTGGCCAAAGTAACAGTGGGGGGGTAGGAGTGAGGTAAAGTTTGCAGCACAAGGACTGCTTGTTCCAAATCCTACATAACTTGCTCTTCCTCCTCCTCCTCCTGCTCCTCCTCCTCCTTCTCTTCCCCGTAATAAAGGAAACCACAGCAAGATATCAAGTGCACTCAGTGTATCTTGCAAGCAAGATCAGCTATAAATGGTAAATTCCCATCATCACTCATGCCTTCAGTTTCAGAAAGAAGCCAATGTATACTGCTAGTATTTGGGAGGAAGTTAGCTCCAGCTTAGACCAACAGGCACGATGTGGCATATAAATTCAATAACTGTGCAGTCAGAAATCTTTTACCAGGTGTCTAAGTTACTCTTTTCTAAGAATCTCCATCAGGGTTGAAACTAGCAGTTAATTGGTAGAATTCTCACCTTGACTATGTATATATGCTGATATCTGTAAACTAAGCAACCACACTGAGGATAGCAATGGGTAATACTAAAACCATGAATGGAATAACTATCATTCTGGTCTTCTAAGTGTGTATTGCTTATAAACTCTTATCAATTATTGCTATACTCTATCTGAAGTAAAATAGTTTTTTTTTAAAGATAATAAAAGAGAGAGACAACAAAATAAAAATTGGCAGACCCTGGATCAGCGGGTGAATAGGTAGAAACTCTTGGCCTGTGGTACCTGTGCCACTGGAACTCCTTCCCTGATCAAACCCTGGGACTGGCAGACGCATAGGTAAGAATTCCTGGCCTGTGACCCTGTGCCACCAGAACTTCTTCACCACCAGGAACTCAGCACTGACATCCGCTGAGGAACCCTGCAGCAAAATTTCCTGCAAAGATGCTGGGAGTCAGACCCTCCCAGTTAATTCATGAGATGAACATCTTGCCAGAGGAGCACAGTGGGCTCATTTACATGAACTGCAGCAGGAAGAAGCAGAGCACAGCAGCCAAATCCAGCCAGGCACATCTGGACAAGATCAAACTTGGTAGTGCTGGATCCAAATTTCACTAGGTGCAGATGGCACAACTTCAACAAAGTTGTGCACCAAAGACCAGAGGACTCTGCTACACAAAATGACACAAGGAGAGGGAACAAGATGCAATCTCAGTCCCCAAGACCAATACAGTGGTATTGGTCAGAGTTTTACTTAGAGGAACAGAACAGATATAAGGAATGGATATTAACACAAAATATACGATCTATAAGGAATTATAAGATTGGATTATAGTAGTCAGCCAGAGTCAGATGAGGAAGCATGCAGAGGGTGTCTGCATGCTCCGAACTGAAGAATTCCTACTGGAGGTCTAAACTTCACTTCAGCACTCTATGTAAGTCTCTATCCATCGGCTGATGGGTCTGCGCTAGAAGACTGAAGTGTCTGTAATGGATGCTAAAGAGTCTGCGACAGATGGCAAGAGATCCAAGCTGGAAGCTGAAGAGTCTGAACTGCAAGCCGGATGATGAGTCCAGGCTGAACGCGAAGACTGAAGCTTCTCCGACAAAGTGAGGTCTTGACTCCTTCCTCAGCCCTTTAAAAAGTCTCTTTGTGCTCAGTCATTCTGGGCCCATTGTACCCTAGGGTGGAGCCAATCATAATCCAGAATGGGACCTTGATCCCTCCCTAGGGAGGAACCAATCATCCTAGGTAGGCCTTGCTCAAGCTCCAGGGAGGAACCAATTATACCTCAGGGTGGGGTTCCCACCAACAGGGAATGGGGGCCACTGAGTCATCCAGCGAAGTTGACACATGTATCAAGCACTACAACCAGCCCTGAAAAAATGGAGGAGACACTAGCATGGAAGAAAATGGTAATCACACAGCTGAAATCTCTAAAGTAACAGCATTTGAAGTAAAGAGCCAAATGCAGAAATAAATAGTGGAACTCAGATAAGAAATAACTTCTTAACTAATAATAATAAAAAAGAAATGTCTGAATCAGTAGGGACTGAGGTAAGAAAAAAACAAACAAAAAACAAGCTGCAGAAAAGTTCAGATGAAATCAGATTAGAAATAACCTCTGAAGTAAAGAAATACATCTCTGAATTAATAATGTCTGAAATAAAGAAATAACTACAGAAAGGTAGAGAGAAAATCAGATCAAACATGATCTCTGAAGTAAAAGAAAGGATAACTATAATGAAAGATGTAATAAATCCTTCTAAAGATGTCATTGATAAAAATTAGATGATAATAGAAAAATGATGGAATCCTTGAATGAGCAACATTGCAAAGAATAGACCAAATCCAGCAGTTTCAAATACATATACAGGAAAATTAAGTCTCAATCACAAGTTGGCAACACAGAATGAATGAAAGTGAAGATAGAGCTTCAAATCTTGCAGACACAGTCACAGCTAACAAAAAGGTAAGAAAGGATCTCTTAAGAACTAGGATGCAGGAAAAGGTAATTAAACACCTGTAAGATGATACAAAGATGAAAAGCATGAGACTACTAGGCACCAATGAGAAAGAAGAAGTCAATACAAATGATATAAAAAGAATATGAGTAGAAGCAATAGCAGAAAACTTCCCAAATATGAGAAAAGATTCTGGCATCCAACTAACTGAAGCATATGGAACTCCAAATAACATCAATCCAACTAGAAACATACCCAGACATATAATAGTCAAAAAAGCAGAGGTAGCAATCATATTTGCAGACAATCTCAACTTCAAACCAAGATTAATCAAACAAAATACAGAAGGGGAACAAGTCAGGGAAAAAATTCAAGATGAGGAGGTAGCACATATAAATATGTACGTACCGAACACAGGAGCACCAAGCTATATAAAGCAAATATTAATGGACATAAAATATCTGTTATCCAATTCCGCAATCTTAACAGGAGATTTTTAACACCCCTTTAACCCAAAAAGATAATTCAAGCAGACAAAAAATTAGCTAAGAAGTAGTAGATCTCAAACAGAACTTGGAACAACTGGACTTAGTGTACATATACAATGTTCCATCCAACTGCTTCTGAATACTATTTTTTTTCAGTTGCACATGGGACATTTTCTAGAATAGACCACATACTTGTTCATAGGTCATGGAAATCTATATACAAGTACATACAAGAAAACAAAAATTATCCCATGTATAATATCTGACCACAGTGCAATGAAACTGGAAATATATGACAAAAGAATCCACAAGAACCCCAGAAATACATGGAAGTTAAACAACACCCTTCTCAAAAACCAGTGGGTTAAAGATGAAATTAAACAATATCTAAACTTTAATGAAAATTCAAACACAAACTACTAGAATTTATAGGATGCAATGAAAGCAATTCTTAGCAGGAAATTTATAGCTCTGAACTCACACATTAAGAAAACAGAATGGGAACAGATAAATACTCTAATACTGCATATAAATCATCTAGGAAAGGAAGAGCAAACCAAATCTAAAGCCCAAAGATGGGAGGAAATTATGAAGATTAGAGCAGAAATTAATTCAACTGAGATGAAGAAAATAATACAAAGAATTAATGAATCAAAAAGCTGGTTCATTGAAATATTAAATAAAATTGATAAGCCCCTAGTTACCTTCATTAAAAAAA
>PVJA010001892.1:25452-35629 GCA_004027025.1 Myocastor coypus
AAAAAAAAAAAAAAAAAAAAAAAAAAAAAAAAAAAAAAAAAAAAAAAAAAATAATTAAAGTGGTGAAAATACGACAGATTTAGTAGAGATTCAGAACCTCATTAATAGCTATTTTGAGAATCTTTACTGTCACAAAATTGAAGACACAGAAAAATGGACAGATTCCTTGAAAGATACAATTGACCAAAACTGAATCAACTGATAGAAGAACTCTCAATAACCTAATAACAGCAAATGAAATACAAAATGTAATAAAAGCCTACTGACAAAGAAAAGTCCAGGTCCTGGTGGATTCACTGATGAATTCTACAAGAAATTTACGCAAGATATAATACCAATATTCCTCAAACTATTCAATGAAATTGAAAAGGAATGATTTCTCCAAAAATCATTCCTGGAGCTAAGTATTAGACTGATACCAAAAACCAGAGAACGATGCAACTGAAAAAGAGAACTACAGGTAAACTCTCTCATGAACATAGATGCAAAAATCCTCATTAAAATTCTCACAAGAAGAATACAGTAACTCATTAAGAAGATTATTCACCATAACCAGGTAGGATTCATCGCAGGGATGCAAGGATGGTTCAATATGTGCAAATCTATAAAGATAATACACTATGTCAATAAAGCCACATCCAAAAACCACATGGTCATCTCAACTGATACAGAAAAGGCTTTTAACAAAGTCCAACACTCATTCATGTTCAAAGTCCTATAGAAAATTGGAATAGATGGCCTCTACCTCAATCTGATAAAAGCATCTGTGAAAATTCAATGGCTAACACAATCCTGTTTTTTTTTTTTTTAAATGAGCAGAACATATTTATTAGGGGAAAGAAAGCCCCCATCTGAGAGAGGGACAAGCAGGTGGGTGAGGGGGATCCCAAGTGGGACCTGCTAACATATTTTTTTTTTGGCAGGACCAGGGTTCAAACTCATTACCTTGCACTTGTCAAGCAGGCACTTGTGCCACAGAGTTATCTCCTCAACCCCCTTAACATAATTCTTAATGGGAAAAAACTGAAGTCTTTTACTTTCAGATCTGGCACAAGACAAGGATGTCCTCTATCACCACTCCTATTTAATATAGTTCTGAAATCGTTACTTACAGCCTGTAGACAAGAGAGAGAAATAAAAGGAACAAGAATAGGCAAAGAAGAAGTTAAACTATCATTATTTGCAGATGACATGATAGTCTACTTGGAAGATAAGAAAACTCCACTAAGAAGTTGCTAGAATTAATACACAAATTCAATAGCATAACATGAAAAAAAGTCAGCACACAAAAGTCAATAGCATTTCTCTACACAGATAACAAATACACTGAGAGAGAAATTAGAGAAACAATACCTATTGTAATAGCAATGCAGAAAATGAAATACTTTGGAATTAATCGAACTAAAGAAGCAAAAGATCAATTCAGTGAAAACTGCATTACTCTGAAAAAAGAGATCATAAAGGATTGCAGAAAATGAGAAAATATCACCTGCTCCTGCGCAGGAAGAACCAACATTGTGAAGATAGCCATACTGCCAAAATTATTATACAGATTTAATGCAATCTCTTTCAAAATAACATCAACACACTTCACAGACCTGGAGAAGTCATTCCTAAAATTTTTTTTGGATCATAAACAAAACCTAGAATAGCAAAGACAATCCTGGCCAACAAGGATAAGGCAGGAGGCATTACAATTCATGACCTAAAATTATGCTATGAAGCTACAGTGATAAAATCATCATGGTATTGGCAAAAAAAGAAAAAAAAAACAAAACAAACAAACAACAACAACAACAAAAAACCAGACCTGTGGATCAACGGAGTAGATTAGAAGATGCAGAAGCAAATACAAACACATTCAGCCACCTTAACTTAGACAAAGGGGCCAAAGAAGTTTACTAGAAGAAAGATAGACTCTTTAACAATTGATGCTGGGAAAACTGGCACTCTACATGACATAAAAAAAGAAAGCTTTACCCAGGTCTATCACCATTCACTAAACTAAAGTCAAAATGGATTAAATGTCTAAATACTAAAACAGAAACAATAAATCTCCTGGAAGGGAAAGTAGGAGGAAATTTTGAAGACATTGCAATAGGCCAACAGTTCATGGACAAAAATCAAAATGGACATGTAACACTTGAAAGAATCAACAACTTGGACCTCTTCTTTCTGAAAAGTTTTTGCATAACAGAAGAAATTACCAAGAGAGTGAAGAGATAACCAATAAATTTCAAAAAAATTTAACTAATAAGTATTCAGACAAAGGTCTTCTATCTAGAATTTATAAAGAACTAGAAAACATTCAGGTGCAAAAATTGAAAGACCCAATCCAGATGGACATCCAAGATGAACACACACTTCTCAGAGGAAGAAACACTAGAAGCTTATAAGCACAAGAAGAAATACTCCACATAATTAGACATCCATGAAATGCAAATTAAAACAACACTTAGATACACTCCCAGAAAGAATGGCTGCTGTAAAGAAATCAACCAATAACAAATGTTGGCGAGGCTGTGAAGAAAAAGGAACACTTTTCCACTGCTGGTGGGAATGCAGAATGGTACAACCATTATGGAAAGCAGTGTGGAGACTCCTTATAAAACTAGGATTGCAAAGTCCAGTCAATCCAGCAATCCCCCTGCTGGGACTTTTTCCCAGCAAACTGAAAACATCATATTATAGTGATATTTGTGCACCTATGTTTATAGCAGCACAATTTGTGATAGTCAAATCATGGAAACAACCAAAATGCCAATCCTCTGAAAAATGATTGAAAACCATGTAGGGTTTTTAATACAGTAGAATAATACTCAGTTATAATGAATGACAAACTGGAAGATTTCATATATATAAGTGGATGTATCTTGAAGATATAGTCATAAGTGCAATAAATCAGACTTACATGTGTAAATATTGTATAGTCTCCCTAGTGTATGAACTCAAAAGAAGCAACAAAAATGAAAGGCATAACACAGCTGAATGGAAATCAAGGACTTAAGGTTTAAACAACAAAGAGACAGCAAGCACAAAAGTTATGAAACTTGGCAAGGGCAAAACCATTCATTTATATACACAGGATGAATTAGACAATGGTCCAAAAAATCTCCAACAGGTTTTTGACACTGAGAATAACAATGTGTAATACTAAAACCATACTTGGAAAATGCCAGTTATTCTGGTCTTTTAGATGTGTGCTGCTTCTAATGTAATTTCAATTATCGCTGCACTCTCGCTCTCAAGTAAATGTTTGTTTTAAAAGAAAACAAAAAAGGGGTAATAAAGAGAATAAGAGACAAGGGAAAATGCCATATGATTGCCCTGCTACAATTTTCTATATGCTTAGATTTCTAAATGTATGTGTAAAACTATGTAACTTTTTAATCATATTCTATAGGAAAATACCGGTTCCTCGTGAATTCTAAGGTGTTTAATATTCATAAAGACAGTGATATTAAGCTCAAGTGCCTATGTTGTAAAATAATAGTATCACTAACCTTCTCTTCTGGATGGTTAACAAGTGAAGTTTTTGGACCAAAACATTAGAGAAAAAGAAGAGCTACAAGGATAGCAATATTTTGGCCCTAGCCCTTTAAAGTCAGTGAGGACTCAGGATGTAAGAGAACCTGTACTGTAACATCCTAGAACTTAATAGTGTCTCAAATTTTCTGTTCAAGGAGATTATGGGGCAACAGAGGAAAGGACTGGCAATGCATACTGTGCCTAAGGAGAGTCACCTAGAGAGGAAATATTCTTTCAGGCTCTCACAGAGAGCAAACTGGTCAGGCAATGACCGTGACTCATCCCGATGGCTGACACTGACAGAAATTGTACAAAATGCTGTACATGGTTTCACTGTAAATCCTGAGGAGGTCTAATTGACTTGGCCTTAACCACCCGCAGAAAAGTTTAACCATGAAGCATAATAAGTAAAGCCAGATTAGTATGCTGAATTGTAAATGTCTCAAGTCAACCTCTTCTGACATTGCCAGTTCTGCTGGTAACCCACTACTACTATGGAATATTTGACTAGGTATACAACTACTTTCTGTTAGTTCCATGAGAAGAACTATTTGTATGAATAGTGTTTAAAAACTTATCACATCTACATCTTGTACTCTGAATAACTACTATGAAGACAACAATATGCATTACATTAGTTATTGTGACTGTTCTACTTTGTGTTTTGAAACAGTCTTATTGTTATTTCTTACTAAAAGTAATTTTAAAAAGAAAAAAAGTCATAGGGTTGTCCTGCTACAATTTTGTATATGGTTAGGATTTATTCCTTGTGAAAGGTTTTATACTCAAACCTGATTCAGGTGTGCAAGAGAGTTCTGTTTCTAATTAAAAGGTCGTGGAAAAGATTTTGGTGGAAGGGATGATATTTGAATACGGTGGCTTCTTTCATGAGACAGATGTAAGGGAGATGGAGGGACTCACAGGTCTTCTTAGCAGAATAAACATAATGGAAATACTGGGTATAGAGATGTGACAGCTCCCAAACTGTAGTCCAACTCTGGATTTGAGAAAATAAACTCAGCATCTTATATTATTAGACTTGAAAATGACCTACCAACTGTTATTTAGGTTTTGTATGAATGCAGATGTAAACATAGACAATGGTGACTCTCACCTTGGATCCATGAAGTTTTGAACAGCAATATTCTCCGCTTGGAAAATCAACACAAGCACAGGAGATTTGTGTATTTGTGAGCAGTAGAGGTCTAATAGCATATAGATGTGTCAGGTTCATCTCAGCTATACCTGTAGCATTGGCATAGGTGTTACCACAGCTTAAAGCTAGTAGTAGTAGGGTATGAACCTATGGAAATTTGTAAATGCTAAAATCTATACATTTTCTTCTTCCTCTGGAAAGTTGGTTGCTAGGTATTTCCTTGCGCATCGCTGAATTAAAGGTACATTTTAAGTAGGAAAATTTATACAGCAGGGCCCAGCAGTGTACCCGCTCCTTCCACTCCTTAACCTTTCAAAGGATAAGAAGTTGGTCACCTACAAGGTCACCATGCAGCAGAAGCGAAGGATGGCCCTAGGCCATTCATTCCCAATCACCTCCAGCTGACCTGGCACTGCTCCAGCACTCACCTGGCTCAGTTTATTATCCTCACCTGGTATGCTTTAATGGCTTTGAGCTCTGATTTGTTTCTTATGACAAATCATCTGAAAGACCGAGTTCCTTAATATACATTTTTCCCATAACCCTATCAATTATTTAACATGATATTCAGTTGTTTTAATTATCTGTCCCCAATCTACCTGTTAGTTTTACTTCCCTCCACTTGACATTCTCATGAATTTGGATGAAACAACTTCCAAGTTGCCTTTGTTAGATGTAGAAAGTATTTTTCTTTAATTTGTGTATCAAGCTTATTTCTTTGTCTGATCAAAAATGCAAGAAGACATGTTTTAAAGTTGTGCAACACATGCAAGCAAAAATGAATTAGTGCTTCCATTACATAAAACAGAAACCATCCACATTAATTGTTTATGCCATGATCCTTCAAAAGGATCTCTACCATGTAGACTGAGAAATTTGTGGGTCTCTTTTATCTTCACTGATGTAACACTGACTCAGAAAATTAATTCACAATGTTACACCCGTTGGAACAGTGAGAGTTTCTGAGAGTAGGAAGTTGCTTGGGTCAGATGATGAGCAGGATAAATCATATACATGGGATGTTCTATTGTGGTCTCTCTGCAACTTCTTTTACCACTGCACTCTTAAATATCATGGGAAGGCTTTTTCTTTTAATTGTAGCAGAACTTTTCACATAGCACCTCTCTTTGCTTATGCTATGGACTTCTTCTAGGATACTTTCTCCATATAAATGCTTATAACCATGCTTATATTTTAGGGTGCTGCTTGACTTATTCCATAATGCTTTCTTTGATCCCTTTAGCAAGAAACATTCTGTTTTTGTAATTCATTCATTATTTTTATTGTTCTTTAACTGCTTGTTTTGTGCTGCCTTGCATTGTAGCTAGTTGCTGGATGTCTCATCTACAAGATTGGATTGCTCCTTAAGAGCATGAGTTATGACAGGATAGCACCAATAAATTATATAGGTTTAATATTGAATGGTTGCTACTCAATGCTATTCACAGGGATATATATATATATATATATATATTTATATTTATATTTATATTATATATTACATATATCTTCTTGCATTTTTGATATATATATGTATATATACATATATATACATATATATATATATATATATATATTGAATACATATTATCCAATATAACCTCTAAAGTGCCCTTTAAAAAAGGGAGAGAAGGAAGAAGGAAAGTAGATGGAAGAATTGAAGAAAAAAATGAGACTACAGCTTTGGCAAATAAGGAGACCAGTAAAAGCAGGAAGAGATAGATGTAAGTGAGGAAAAAAGAATCAGGAACTGTTATGAATATGTACCAATTGCTCATGATAAATGCAATCATTATATTCTGCAAATAAGTAGTGATGTCCCACATCCAGCTATTGTCATAGCTGGATTGTCTAGGAAAACAGGATCTTTGTTAAATTTAACGCTATCTCTTCAATGGCTAGAACAGGAGCACATGTGGAGTTACTCAATATGTATTTCCTGAATATCGAGTAATTACTTTTCCAAAAGCACAAACTCTTGTTTTCTGTTTGTTTGTTCATTTGTTTGTTTTGGCACCAGGGATTGAATTCACAATCTTATGCTTGCCAGGCAAAAGCTTATGCCACTGAGCTATCTCCCTGACCCCTACAGACTCCTAAATATCATATACCATCATCATCTTTCAAAATGAAAAATCAATAGCTGGTAGTTCTTCTCAACACTAGCTCAATAATATTAATGTTGTTCAAATATCTTCTGCTGGCCACCAAATTGTAGAAAGCCTGACTTATAAAGTACAGAGTGAAAAAAATGTAGTTTTTGATTTAATTAATATTTTTAACTTGGAATATAGCTATAACTATGGCAATTTAGGGCTGGAGAGCTGGATTTTTGGCCTAAGTGTCTACCTGGCAAATGCGAAGACCTAAATTCAATCACTGGCACTAGGCTCAACAGGCTAAAGCACTTTTTTAGGCAGGCAGGGACCAGGGTTGGATCCCTGGTATGCCATGGTGGCCCCAACCTGCAAGCACACTGAGACTGAGAATAAGACTAGGCATGGATGCTCACTCCTGTAATCCCAGCACTTGGGAGGCTGAAAATAGGAACATCACTATGTGTATGATTTGTGTAGTGAGATCCTGTAGACCTTGTACTAAATCCATAAAGAAACTACTGATGCTGCATTCCAGGTCAGATTTGCTGTGCCAGCCCCCAAACAAGGCTTGGTGGCACATGCCTGTAATCTCAGCTCTGGGGAGGCTGAAGCAGGAGAATCACCATGAGTCTGAGCTGCATAGAGAGACCTGGTACTAAATAAATAAATAAATAAATAAATAAACAAACAAACAAATAAATAAATAAAGCAAGCAAGCAAGCGACAATTTATGTAATTTCTGGATTACAGATTTTATCTTGACATCTTAATAGCCATAAATTCAACATGTTCAGAATTTATTTGTTAAATACCACTCTTTAGGGGAAAATATTATAGCTTCTTCAATAATAGTTGATTCCAGGGTGGAAAAAAAGAAAATGCAAGATAAACCTGGGGTGTGTTATAGTGTTAGAAAGCAACAAAACACTCAAGAAGGGATGAGCTTTGTCAGAAGGACCCTTGGTTCAACTGGTTGGATTTTCCCAAAGTCAAATATAAGATAAATATGGAAACAAAAATAAGTAAATATAAGAAGGCATTATGACACATAGTGGAAAATAAATTTGTATGAGTTCATACCAACATAAATACATGAATGAAAAATAATAGGAAGGGCAAAGATAATTTTTTCTCATATTAGAATTACAAGTAGCCAATATGGGGGAATGATGGGAATAGAAGATAATAACTGAGCAGTCATACCACATGTGAGTTGCATTATGGAATTTAAACTTAGCGAACAAAATCATGATGGCAGACAAGACATTTTCACAGTTTTCTAGTATCTTTCTAAGTTACTTACTGTTCAAAAGAGGAAAATAGTAACTCTAATGGGTCTTCTGGCTGACAGCACCTTATGTAAATGATTGGAATGCAAAGTAAATAGAGATCTGTGACCTGCTGAGCAGACGTATCAAGAGGTCATGACATACGGTGCATTACTCTTGCAAAAAAAAAGTATGTATCCTCAGTATCATAATGTGCAAACAATGACAAACCTATGTCTATGCAGTGTGCAGACAAGGGCCAGCCAGACAGCTCAGGGGATTAGAGGACCTGCTTTGGCAGAGTGCAGCGGAGGGGGTTCAATCTCCTGTGTGCTGTGCTGGCCTAGCCCCGCCCTGCCCCCCTGGGGTGCATTGAGATGGTGATTGAGATTGGGCATGGTGGCATGTGCCTGTAATGCCAACACTTTGGGGGCTGAAAACAGGAAGATCACTACACATACAATCTACCTAGCAAGACCCTGTACACCCTGTAGACCCTGCCCTAAAATTCATTAAAAAAATGAAATCTGCAGACAGCATTTATCACAAGTGTGAAAGGTTTGACAGTAAAGTAAAAGGATAACCCAGGCATGGTGGCACATGAATATCTATAATCCTTGCATTGAGGAGGCTGAGGCAACGTATCACTGAGAGTTTTAACTGTACAGTGCATGGAGAGATCCTACCTCAAAAAAGCAAAACATAAGAAAATTAAAAATTAAAGAAAAGCAAATGACTGTCATAGAAGTGAGGAAAGTAAGGATATGCAGTGAAATTCAATGTGAGCTTCTGGACTAGAGCAAAGAAAATAACATGGCCAAAGGATCAAGTTGTGTGTAAGTTTCTAATAAGTTTATCACTTAGAAACCCAAACCGCACCGCTGGGAGCCAAGCCTGCGCGCCCGCCGCGGGTAAGCCCCCTGCGCCCCCCTGCCCCGCCTCTGCGTTCCCGCGACTAACTTCCTGTTCCAGCCCAGACCCAAACCGCACCGCTGGGAACCAAGCCCGCGCGCCTGCCGCGGGTAAGCCCCCTGAGCCCCTTTGCCCCGCCTCTGCGTTCCCGCGACTAACTTCCTGTTCCAGCCCAGACCCAAACCGCACTGCTGGGAGCCAAGCCCGCGCTCGGGCTGGGTCAAGATCCCTGGCCCGCCTTCCCCTTCCCCGCTCCCCCCCCCTTTTTTTTGTACCCCTCCAGCCCAAGCTCCAGCACCGAACCCATCAAATAGCCTGTTTGGCAACCGATCTGGTCCACGAGCCTGCCAGGACTACTCAATCCCAAAGCTCCACTTCCACCTACAGACCACATCCGCCAGGATTCACAAAAGCTAGCAGCCAGAGCCCCAACACAAGAGTCAGGAACCTCTGTAGAAGAACCACCTTGGAGTCTCCAGACCAAACTCCCATAGACACAGCATAACATCACCAAAGTGCAGAGGTCGCTTCCATACAAAATGATAACAACAAGGAGTAGGAGGCAATCTCAGGACCCATGCCCACCCAAACCAAATACAGAAGACACTATCATGGAAGAAAATGAGAATTATACAGATGAAACCTCTGAATCGGTAGCATCTGAGGCAGACACACAAGTGCAGAAACTTATAGAGCAACTGAGATCAGAGATAACATCTGAAGTAAAAAAAGAAATACATGAAGTGGAAAAACGGCTGGAGAAACGTATAGAGGACATCAGAGCAGAAATAATATCTAAAGTTGACAAAGACATGCCTAAATCAATATCATCCCAAGTAGGGGAACAACTACACAAAAGTAGAAAGGAGAACAGAACAAAAATAATCTCTGTATTAGAGAGAGAAAGGATAACCATAATGACAGACTTCAATACTATTAAAGAAGACATCGATAAAAACTTAGAGGAGAATAGAAAAATGATGGACTCCCTGATGGAGCAATATAGGAAAGACATAGATCGTATGAAACAGTTTCAAAGAGATATACAAGAAAATAAAACCTCGATCACAAGTTGGCAGAGCCGAATAAACGAAAATGAAGATAGAGTTTCCAACCTTGAAGACACAGTTGCGGACAGTGAAAGAGTGAGAAAGGATCTTTTAAAAACAACCAGAATGTAGGAAAAAATAATTCAACATCTGCAAGACGATGCA
>PVJA010001892.1:43933-116895 GCA_004027025.1 Myocastor coypus
TTTTTTTTTTTTTTTTTTTTTTTTTTTTTTTTTTTTTTTTTTTTTTTTTTTTTTTTTTTTTTTTTTTTTTTTTTTTTTTTTTTTTTTTTTTTTTTTTTTTTTTTTTTTTTTTTTTTTTTTTTTTTTTTTTTTTTTTTTTTTTTTTTGAGACAGGGTCTCGCTATGCAGTTGAGGCTGGCCTTGAGCTCACTTTTGTAGCTCAGGCTGGTCTCGAACTTGCACCAATCCTCCTGCCTCAGCCTCCCGAGTGCTGGGATTACAGGCATGCACCACCACGCCCGGAACATTCCAGTATTTTTAACCTGTATTCTTGTATTTATTTTCTTAAGAATTCTTTAGGTAATCAGATAGATGAAGTAATGAAGTTGGGGGCTTTTGTTTTTATCTATTTAGAAGGGAACCCCCGCCACAAAATACTGCGATACAGTTCACATGTCTGTATATGAACTGTAAAATGTCCCTTCCCTAGCAGAGGGAATGCCTTGGCACACAAATCTGTCCTCACATGCTCCTTGGCAAGGCAAGGCTGTACATCATTCACAGCAGCCCCAATCCTGGAGTTAGCTCAAGTTCTGGAAGTAATCAGGGGAATTTAAGGTGCTTATATGTCGAGCTACAGAGTCTGTGTTCTTCTGGTAATGCAGTTAATGAAGACCAAATGATTATAAAATTTTTGAAAGCCTATAATATTTTCCTAATAAAACATTTTAAAATTCACAAACATAGCATCTAGAAAATTTTCAATTTTTTTCAAGTGCATTATTCTATAGCATAAAACACTCGCTTCCCTAAGACTCAAGTATTTCATGAGTTTTCAGATTTCTACATTTTATGGATTTTTTTATAGAAAGCAAAGAGAATTGCCAAAGATAACAAGAGAATGTTCTCTCAGTGCTGTTCAAAGGCTGACTTTTACATCTTGAATTTGTAATTCAGCAGAACTGAGCCACAGGCAGTGGACATACAACAAGGCTTCACAAGACTCAGAGAACAATTCACCAGGGGGCAAATGTTGCTGAAGATGAGTCTCTTTACATACTGGTATCAAGCATGGACTAGATCCTTGACTGAACCCCATGTTTCCTGTTTGGAGCGTCCTATCACCCCACTATTCTACATGTTCCCTAAAGAGGCCAGGCCAAAGTCATCACATATTCACAAAGTTTGAAAATCATCATTTCTCCACAGTTTTAAATTCCTCACGGTTTTCTGTTTTAATAAACGGTAGATGATCCAGTTCTTCAGTGGAGCCAGAAAACTGGAAGCCATTCAATAGTCCTCCCTATCCTTTATGCATGTGCACACCCACCCACCCAGCCACACACACACACATACACATGCAAAACCAGCCACCATATTCTATTGATCTTACCCATCCACTTCCCCACATCCATAATTCATATTGTCTCTGTAGGATACAAGGCACTGTCATCTGTAACTGAACTATACCAATTGGGCTCCCTGATACTCTATCCTCCACACCAAAGCTAGAGCAAAACTTCAAAATCAGCTTCTCATTGCCCTCACTGTACATTCCAAACTCAAAAAGCTTCAGTCTCCTTCTCTAACATTTCACTCTGCTTAGAAATCAGTGACTCCAATAGTTCTGCTGTTCTGGGAGTTTTCTCATTATCTCAGGTCTTTCCCACATGGCAGCCCTCTTCCTGCTCCCACTGCATGGCTCTTTGATACTGGCCTTCTCGTGAGATTAGCTTCATGTCCTCTCTAGGCAAGAAGTGGTACCCTCCTCACCAGTCCCATCATGAGCTCTGCTTCAACTACTACAGAAATGTCATGTCTGTCTTGCTTACCTAGAACTCAAGCTCTGCCTATATATTCTCCATCACCACTGCCTACTCGGTAGCACAAAACCAGCCACAGCACAGACAGATATATAATTCTTCACTCAACGCAGAAATATTTTGCTAATTTTTTTAGAAACTGAAACTAAAGGAACAAATATAAAATAGGGCTAAATAATATAAAAGTTATGTTTACAGCTTAACATTTCCCCATTAAGTTATGTTCTTCATTTTTACTAGGCTTCTCACTTCCTAGAGCCATTTTTGTCGTGTTTGTTTTTTTTTTTTTTTTAAAAAACAAGGTTCTCAGAGTGGATATCTATTGGGTGACTTGTGGAACTTGCAGGTCAACTCATGCAGTCTTTAGAAAATATCACCTTTCGCCACAGGTCCTACCCAGTTCCCCTGAACCCAAAACCCTGTATTTAGATGAAGTACAAAGGCTCTGAATGGATTTGATCTTAGCCTATAAACTCTGGAGCTATGGAAGAGAAGCAGGTTGTTGTGCATTTAGAGAAATCTACACTAGGTATTACCCCAAGATGACAGTGCTGGTGAAAGGAGTGTAAATCCACACTCTGCCACTCCAGGATGGCCGTGTGGTAAGAAGAGACATCTGGGGGCACAGACACCTCCTATGAATGCCTCAAAGTCGGTGGCAAAACTATAACATTAGAAATCAAAAGTATCAACACAGAAAGCAAAGTGAAATAGAAAATAAAAAATGATAAGACAAAGAAAAAAATCAATTCAAAATGCACAGTCCACCCAGGACATGCCAAGAACAAAAAGAGATAGAGGAGAGCAAGACAGAAAATGGAATTCTCTGAAATGATAGTAGCAGAAGTAAAAAAAAAAAAAAAGAAAAGAAAAAAGGAAGAGGCCATAGAAAAAATAATCTCTAAAGTGCCAAAACAATAACTGTCAAAATAAGAAAACCATTAGCATAGACACAGATAAACAAATGGGGGGTTAAAATGGTGGAAACCATGAATGCCAAACATAGACAAGAAATGGAATCAATGAAAAAGGTCCAAACAAATATGCAAAAGTCCCGGGAGATAGCTCAGTATCACAAGTGCCAGTCTGGCAAGTGTAAGATCTTGAGTTCAATCCCTGGTACCAAACAGAAAATGCAGAAGACCAGAAACCACTGAAAGTATATGCAGCAGACTGAACGAAGATAAAGATAGAATATCAGATGAAGAGGACAGAAACGCAACTAGCACCCAGGAAAAGACAGATATCTTAAAAACTATATGAGGTTATGAAAAATCAGTTCAACGTCTACATGGTGAAGGAAAATAACAACATAAGCTTAACTGGAATCATAATAATGCTGGAGAGACAGTGCAAAAGTATTAAAAATCTCTTCACAGAAATAATGGCAGAAAACTTTCCAAACATGGATGAATAAAGTATAAATGAATAGAGTATATACAACTGTAAATAGCCATGACCAAAATAAATCTACACCAAGGCATATAAAAATTAAAATTCCAGGAATTCAGCACAAAATATTAAAAGCAACTAGAGATAAAAAGCATATCACCTATAAAAGAAAACCCATCAGAATCACAGAAACATTTCTCACCACAAACTCTAAAATTAATAACAGCTTGAAGTATTTCAAGCACTGAAAGAAAACAATCTTTAACCCATATTGATGTACCCCACAAAATTATGTTTCAAAATTGATGGAGAAATAAGATAATTTCATAAAAGAGAATAACTGAAGAAATTTATGACCACCAAGCCAGCTCTTCAGAATTCTCCAAAAAACATATTAGAAAGAGATAACAAAGTCCACAAATTGAAGAACACCAATAGAAATAAGCCACTAGGCAGGACAGAGAAACAACATGAGAAAGAAAACCCAGTACATGTCAGTAATAAACATCAATGCAAATGGTTTCAAGTCACCAACCAAAAGAAGCAGACTGGCTGAATGAATCATGAATCAAGAATAAACAATATGCTGGATCAAAGAAACCTATTTATCCCCAAAAGAAGTTCATAGACTAAAAGTCAAAGGATGAAAAACAATTCTCCATGCCACACAAACCCAGAAGTAAAAGCAGGGGTAGCTATTCTATTTGCAGACAATACAAACTTTTAGCCAAAACTGATTAAAAGAGAAAATAAAGGTCACTACATTGTGAAACTCCAAGAAGATATAACAGCCATAAATATTTATGCACCAAACACAGGTTCACCCAATTGCACAAAATAAATATTAACTGACATGAAAAAACAAGTAAGCACTAATACAGTTGTAGTGGAGGGTCTTCATAGCACACTTTCATGAAGGATAAATCAACTAAACAAACAAAAAAATCAACAAAGACTTGGTAGAATTAAATGCAGCCTAAGAACAAATGGACTTGGTATATGTCTACTGAGTGTTGCACCCCCAAACATCAGAATGGATATATTTCTCAGCTGAAAGTGGGACATTCACCAAAATAGACCATATACTGGCTGACAAAACATGATTAAGTAAATGAAGAGGAATGTAAATCTTCCCATGCATACTCAGACCATAATGTAATGAAACTGGGAATCAGTGACAAAGGAAACAACAAAACTTACATTACCATATGGAAAATGGGTCACAGAGAAGATTAAAAATAAAATTATAGAATATATAAAATTAGATGATAATGCTGCCTCAAAATATCACAAAACTTACATGATGCAATGAAAGCAGTCCTATGAGGAAAATTTATAGTGATGAACTCACACTTGAGAAAAGCAGAATAATCTGAAGCATCCTAATATTGAACTTCAAATTGTTACTAAAAGGAATTAAAAATCAAACCAAAGTTTATTTGAGTCAAGAAATTATAAAGATAAAAGCAGAAATTAATGCAATAGACTAAGAAAATAATACAAAAATCAACAAGTTGAAAAGTTGGTTATTTGCAGTAGTTATTCCAAGGATAAAGTGTAAACACTGCAAAAAAATTTAAATTTGGTTCTTTAAAAAATAAAATAAAATTGATCAACTGTTAGCCACCCTCATCAAAAAGAGAAAAGCAAAACCACAAATTAAAGCAATTGGGATTGAGAAAGGGAAAATCACAATAAATTCCACAGAAATCCAAGAGATCATCAATACCTGCTATGAGAACCTATATTCTCATAAGATGGAAATGCAGAAGAAATGGACAAATTTCTAGACACAATCAAATTACTAGAACTAAATCAAGAAGGTATTAAAGTTCTAAATATCCACCAATAAAATAGAAAACAATAAAAAATTTACCAACAAAGAAAAGTCCAGGTCCTGATGGATTCACAGCAGAATTATATAAGAAATTGAGAGAAGAAATAATATCAGTGATGCTGGCACTCTTTAGAGAAATTGAAAGGGAAACAGAATTTCCAAAGTCATTCCTATAAGCAAGTATTAGCATGATTTCAAAGCCAGAAAAGAAACCAACCAACAAGAAAACTACAGACCAATCTCCCCAATGAAAACAGGTACAAAATCCTTAACAAAATCCTGTACAGAGCAGCAAATTCATAGAGAGAAATTGAGGAAAGCACATCCTTCATAATGACATAAAGAAAAGAAAATACTTAGGAATCAACCTAACAAAGGATACAAAAGTTCTATAGACTGAAAATTATGGTAATTTAAAAAAGGAAGTTGAAGAAGATATCAGAAAATGGAAAGATATCCCTTGATATCTTCATAGGAATCCACATAGTGAAAATGGCCATATTCCAAGACCTGTAATACAAGAACAAAACAAATCAAAATTCCATTAACATATCTCACAGATTTAGAGAAAATATTTCTGAGATCCATATAGAATCAGAAAAATTAAAAGCAATCCTGGTCCACAAAGGAAAGGCAGGAAGCATCAGAATCCCTGACTTGAAATTATACTACAAAGCTACTCTGATAAAAGTTAGCATGACTTTGAATAAATAAATAAATAAATAAATAAATAAATAAATAAAACTAGATGTGAGGGTGAGTGGAACAGAGTGCAAGATGCAGAAATATTTCCAAACACAACCAGCCACCTTATATTTGAGAGAGTAACCTAAAATAGTCACTGGAAGAATGATAATCTCTTTAATAAATGATGATGGAAAACTGGCTTTCCACATGCTGAAGACTACAAGTAGACCCATGTCTATCATCATGCACTAAAATCAAAATGCATCAAAGTTCTAAATATTAAAATGGATATGATAAACTTGATGGAAGAGAAAATAGGCAGAAATCTTGAAAACATGAATATGTAGAGACTTTATGAATAAAACTCAGACTATAAGGGAAATAGTACAAAGATCAACAAGTGGGATATCAACTAATTAAATAGTTTTGCATAACAAAGGAAATCACCAAAAGAGTGCAAAAATAATTCACAGAGTGGGAAAAATTATAGCCAGTTACTCCACAAAGGAGTTATCAGATCCCCCAAACTCAAGGCCCAATCCCCAAATGAGCATCTGAATATGCACTTTTCAGATGAAAAAGTATGAACAGAAAATACATATATTAAAATTTTTAACATTTTTGGTCATTTCAGAGATACAAATTCAAGTAACACTGAGATTATATCTCACTCCACTAAGAATGTCAATTATACAAAAATGAACCAATAACAAACACCTGAGGGGCTGCAACGCAAAAGAAATGCTTCTCCACTTTCAGTTGGAGTGCAGACTCTTGTAACCGCTGTAGAAATGGAGATTCCTCAAAACACTTTAGCGGTCCCATTTGAGCCAGATATTCGCCTTCTGCACGTCTTCCCAGAATAATTAAAGCCATTAGATCACAACAATATGTGTGCATTGATGCTTATGGCAGCATGATCAGCATGATTCTTAGTGGCTAAATCTTGGAAAAACTCAGAAGTCCACCAATCAAGGAATGGATAAAAAAAGAATTTTTTAAAAAAAGATAATGGAGTACTACTTGGGCATAGAGAAGGATAAATTGGAGACTTTTATTGGTAAATAATGCAACTTGAGACCATACTCATAAGTTAAATGAATCATACCTGTATGTGTAAACATTATTTTGGTTCATGCGAATGAGAAACTGAACAAGTAAGTAAGACCTGAAATGTGCAATAGATATTGTAAATTGGGAAAGGATAAACTGTGAAGTAGGAAAGGCGGAAGGAAAAAAGTGGAATGAAAGAAAAAATAATTATATATATACATATATATACATATATATCAACGATAGTTATGATAGTTTTATAGCTACTCTTATTTCATTGAAAATAAAGTTTTGTACTAACATTGGACAAGATGTCATGCCTATGGCTTATTCTCTAAATGACTCCAAAGAAAACAACTTTATGTGCATCAGCTATTACAGCAGTTCCAATAACCTGTTTAGAAACTTAGTTTCACTGTTATGTTTTTTCCTCTTTAAAATTAAAATAAAAAGAATTCTTCCATGGATGAAAACATGTATGCAAATGCATACACACACATGCACACACACACATGCCCAGGCAGGCACGCGCGCACACACACACACACACACACACACACACACGCACACACACACACATACGGGTAGCAGGAGCCAACAAGTTCCAGTCACTCCTTTCCAGAGGCTTGGTAAATCTCTGCCCTTGATTACTTCTAAAAATGGTCCCTTAACCTTAACATAAATGCCCTGTTTTATGGCTTCAGCCAGGTTAAGATGAATTAATGTTAACAGACATGGTATTATGTTATAAGTGAAATCTAGTGAAGTATCATTTAAAGCACCACTTAAATACACAGGCAACTGTCAGTGAAGAGTTATCCTTTCCTGATGATCCCACAGCACCTTTTGTGCCTGATCAGCAACAATGATGCTACCACACATAGGAAGCCTGAAGAAAAGAGCCACCCTCTGGATGGATGTCTTTGAAAAAAATAAAGGAAATGTCAGAGTTTAGTAATGTAGGTTCTTACCATGAGAGAAAAGTGTACATTAGATTACAGTAGACACAAAAGTAGAACTTCAAGGGTTCTGGAACCTCAACACAGGGTTGCAGGTTAAAAACTCAGATCTTTGAATCCCATCCCAGAGATGGACAATCAAAATATCTGAAAGGGCTCTCTGCCTCCCTTCTTTGTGAACAGGCTCAGCAGGTAACTGATGTGCTTGACACATTTTAGATTCACTGCTTTAATGACTGTGACCCTAAAACTCCTTGCAGGGTACAGTGCAAAGACCTTGGGAACTTATAAAGGGACAATCAAGATGTGAAATTGTGAACATTGAACTAATTTTTCTCTTCACAATTAGAAACACTGCACTAATCACTTTTCTGTTCTCTGTCCTACTCTTGTCTTCTTTCTCCCAAGGGAATAGTTCCCTTGGTGTTGGTCCCCTTCTTTTGGTCTTAACTCAGCCTTCAAAGGAAGTGATGGACTGGCTATTTGGTCAATCCATTCTTTACAACCTTCGCCTTGAGGAAGTCATGGCTAATCTGCCTGTCAAGTTTCCTGGTTCTGAGGTTGAGGAAAGGAAGCCCCTGACAAGCATAATGAATAGCATTAACTTTCTAAATTCACTGTTTATCTAAAATTGCTACCCAGGAGTTGAATTTCATTAATCACCCTGGCATATTTTGGGTAGGGATAACATAAGGGATGTAGATATTTGAATTATTTGAAATTAGAATATATGATTTAGGAGACTTATTTTTACCTACTCCCTCGACCAAAATTAACCTTCGCTGATTAGAATGGTAAACATGACTTAAGAAAGTGAATTTAACTTAATTCTCTTACAATTGTTAAAGGTAGAAAGCATTAATATACAATATAATATCTGTCCTCTTTGAGCCTCCCTATAATAGCTATGTTACCATTGTGACAGGTTTCTGGCATATTTATAAGTTATGTTATCCTTGTTGCCTAATCCCAGAGGAGAAGAGAAAGCCAAATGATTGAAATTAATGATGTATATTTAGGCAGTCAGCTTATTGGACTGCTGCCCCAAACCACAGAAAGCCCTATATATGGAGAATTCCCATGTAGGGGAGGGGCTGGTGGAAAGAGACAAGGTTTTAATAAATGGCTGAAGCTGTCAGTTGACTATTAATGATTTCTAAACACATTGCAACCATCTTATAATAACCAACAAAAAAGTGAAAAAATGAACCATAAAACCAAAGGGTCTAATGTTTTCTGCTAAAACTTCTGATTACTGAAATAATCCTTTAAGTCAGAATCCCAATTTTCACATAGCATGCAGAAAATGTGAATTATTCATCTATACTTCTCTACATATCCTCAGTGTAAGTTAGGTTATCAAGACTAATCTATAATTCTTAGGAAGAACTTACATTTTTCTCCCTCAAATATTTGATTTATCAATAATGAAGGCCCCAAAATATGACTGGAAATATGGTCTGAAACATCTAAAACTACAAATTTTATAAAAGTAAATGTTGAAGGTCATGCGTGGAGTAACCAGAGCTATCAGTTTAAAAGACAATTGCTTGTGAAAGGGGTGTGGAGTGTGCTGTCTTTGCTGGTGGAGACAAGATGACTGCAGGATCTCAAACAAAAGTAGGGCTGCAAAAGTGACAAGTTTTATGTGCGATGCAGGTTTTTAAACCATTTTCTCTTTATCATTGCTCCTTGACTGGGAAAACAGTGTTTATCTTGTTTTGCTTTAAATGTCCATGAATCACAGCAAGAAATGAAAACTCAAAAAACCCCACCTAATCTCACGCTGTGTTAAACTTGACCTCCTTCTTTATGAAAGAAGTGCTTACCTATGATGTGTTTTCCAGAAAATGTACTCTTGCCCAGAAATGCATTCCCATGTGAGAAAAGAAAGGAAACCTTACCTGGGTAATCATTCTTGTCTATGTCTGAGTCCCCTCTTAAAGCAAAGCCAAATCCAGAAGGGACTGTCTGTGAGGCCCACATTCCTTGCAGAATTTGGGAAGGTCTGCTGTTTAAGCCCTCCTGGTTCCCATTGTAAATGAGCACTTTGCCTGTCTGATCCTTGCCTGCAAAGGGCACACTGATGGCGATATCTAGAGACAAACATATTTGGAGATAAAGAAGAATACTCCAGAATAGGGAAGTTTAATAAAATAGACTATTATACTTTGCATGAGAGTTCTGTAGTACTGAAATAATAGTAATTATCATAAAGGGTTAAGTGAAAAGACAAAAGTGAATAGGCAACTTAGATAATTTAGCATTATTCATTTCTCTTAGACAAAAGGGAATATGACAGTTTGGGAAAGCAACAAGTTACTTAAAGAGGAACTTGTCAAACACAACAATATCTACTAATCTAAACTGATCCGGTGATGAAAATATGTAATATAACCATTGTTAATTTTTTCTGGTTTTGAAACTCTGTACTATCTGTAAAAAAATAAATTATTTAATTAAAAAATAAAATATAAAAAGGAACTTGTCCTTTTTATTCCCCTGGAAACTTAAATATTTAAGTTTATACATTTTTTTTTGGTCTTTTTGAGACAGGGTCTCGCTATGCAGTTGAGGCTGGTCCTGCGCTCACTTTCGTAGCCCAGGCTGGTCTCGAACTCGCACCAATCCTCCTGCCTCAGCCTCCCAAGTGCTGGGATTACAGGCGTGAGCCACCACGCCCGGCCTAAGTTTATACTTTAAACATTACTAATTGCTAAGTTTTTATTCAAATAAATCTTAAGAGAACAATACACTTATAAAAAATACCAATAGATACTGATCTGATATTAATACTTCCTCAGAAGCGGCATGTTGTAGCATGTTTGCTACATTTTTTGCTTAGACAAAGCAATTTACTATAGCACGGGTCTGATACATCCTGAAAATGTGTGTAAGATTTTAGTTTTTTTGTATGTAAGATATGTTTTTTGCTGAGGAGAAAGTATTTACAAAGTATCTATGAATTCCTAATTTAAAGAACCATGTCCTACACCAAAAACTTCTTTATTAAAAACATTAAAATTGCATTTCTACTGAAATTCATAGGATAGGAACATATATAACCTATATATGATAACCAGAACATACTGTACTTCCTAATATGTCAACATGTATATATTTGTCTTGACTTCGTACATATATAACATTCTCTAGTTCTCTTCAAGTCATTTTTCAGAGCTGGCATGGAGCACCCATGAAGATGTTTCCCCGTGATATCTAGATTAGTCAAAATATATCTGACCTTGTGAGTTTTATTAATTTATTAAACACCAATAATAACAGCCCCCCCATACCCATGTATTTTAAAATATCCATTGTTTCTTTAATGTAGCAATAACATAAAATTATGACATGCATGATATGGGCTTAAATTACCATTGTATCCATCTTGGTTCAGGTCGCCCAAGTGTGCAACAGCACTACCAAATCTCCCGAAAGTCTCGGTGCCTGTCAGGACCTGTGGGTCCCGGAAGAGGAGGGTGTTCACTTGCACATACAAGTGGACTTGCCCCACTTCTCGCGGGCTGCTCTCCAGTTCACGTTCCATGAAGAGAGGGGCCCCAATCAATATGTCATCCATTCTATGGAGAACAAAGACAGCAGTCAGCAATGAAATCCAAGAGATTCTTTGCAGCTTATGGGTGATCACTACATTGCTATGTTTCCACTGGTAGTCTCTTTCTCTGAGGGTCACTTTAGAATCATTGAATTTCTTTCATTGCTTTGTTATATCTATGAAACAGAATGTTGCAAGAAAATTAGTTGTTAAATGATTCTGTTAAAGTTTTTAACTTGTTAAAAGCAACCACTTTAAGAAAAACATAAGCTTTTCAAGTGTATTTACAGAAACCATAGTTGTACAAGGAAAATTTGAAAAGACTTAGGTATGTGTTTATAAAAAGGATATTAGAGTTTGTTTACAATTTTGAAGCTATTATATTATGAAGTTTTCTTTCAGTTATAAGGCTTAAAATAAATTTTATCCTTTCTTTTCCTCATGTTTCTATTGTTGAACAAAAAAAGTGGCCAGAAAAGTGAATGATACTGACTAGAAAAATAGAAAAAAAAATTTCATCCCTGACAAAAATTTATAGCCATTTATTCCACATTTAGATGATAAGAGGACATGGATAATATTTGAGGACTAAAATACTCACAAAAGAGGCACCTAAGGAAACTACTTAGAGATAAAGTGCAACCTCCAGATAATTGGAAAATAAAAGTGGTCCGAGATAAACAAGTTTCCTTCACAGAGCCAGAAGAATAGAAAACTTTTCATCATGAGCACTCTATGATACCTGATTTTTATTTTAAAATTTTAAGAGAAGTCACATGGGCAAATATGGATAATTTGATGTCTACTAGTGACCTTTTTAAAGCTTGCCTATAGACAGCTTTATCCTGGTAAATGCAAAAATGTGAAAATAAGAGTTCACATGAAGCTGAAATGTAAATCTGCATTGACTTTGTGTCTCAGTAGATCAGGGAACACTGAATTTTGCCAGGTAGCCTAGTTACTCAAATGTTATAATTATTGCCATTTAATAAATGTCTCATTAAAATATTATTACCAATATAAAAATATATTAATACTGTGTAATATACGATAAAATTAATATATTTCTGTATTCTTCTAAATATATTGATAATATTAGCGATCTACATATCTCATAGCATAAATATGCAGAGGCATGGATGAGATGAGAGAAACACTCCTGAACACTGGGTGGTAGGAAAAATGCTGACCTCATTGCATTTTATCCTCTTCAAATTTTCTCCTTGCCTGCGTGCTTAATCGACTATCTATTTTTTCTGTCTGAGTCTAAAGATGTGCTATGCACCTAACAGGCTCAAGTAGTGTGCTGCATAAAGAATATAGTGCTATTAGGTCAGTGAAACCCCTAACTAATTTACAAGTGATGACAAGAGATTCAAATGGATGCTGGGACCACAAATGGGGGGAGGAAGAGTGCTTGGAGGGAATTAACACAGGTTCCCTAGAGGAGAAGGGGTGATCCTCACAGGTGAATCTTGAGGAGGGCTTTACAAATGATGTGTTGGGAGCCAAGATAAGTGCCCCCAGTGTGGTCAGGGTGGACCACATGGTCCAGTAAGATCCAGGCTAGAAGGAGTCCAACACATTTAATAGGAAAAGTGAACATACACAAAAATTCTCAGAACTCTACAATGTGAAATAATTGATAGCAATACAGCAACATCTAATATATTTTCATATTGTTACATACATTACTATGTAATATTTGACATTATCATCATAGTATTATATATACATATACATATATAATATACAATATGAATATTAGGAAAAATTTTGATTTTGGTAAGAATCTGGATACTTTATCAAGGAAGACACAGCACATGAAAAGTTGTCCCAAATCGCATGTCATTAGCAATTGCAAATTAAAAGAGTGAGCTGCCATTACAAATGCCTTCAAATGACCAAATGCTGATAGCATCAAGTGTTCAAGAGGATGTACAGCAAGACCTCTGATCCATGATGGCAAATGGGGAAAGCAGAAAAGATGGAGCCACATTGGAAGATATCCTGGTTTGTCCTTACAAAGCTACACACAGGCTCACTGTGTAGTTGTTGACATGTACATAGATGCTGACAGCCTAATTTCCAAAACTTAAAAGCAGCAAAGACACACTTCAAGAGGTGCATGATTTTTACCACCTGCGATGGAATATTATCCAGCAATCAAAAGAAATGGATGGTGAACCATTCAGTATATACTAGCATACACTGAATATATACTAAAGATAGGAAAGAACTATTTTAGAACTACATAGTTCATTTACTATATACTAGTAAATGAGAGACATCAACCTCTAAAAGTGAAGTGCCATATGAGTCCAGCAATATTCTGCTCCAGAAAAATAAATTCTATGGAAACAGCAGATCAGTAGTTTCCAGGGATAGGGTTGAGTGGTAGGAGAAAGGAATGTTAAGGCAGTGAAACCATTCTGTGTGACATGAGAATGGTGGGTACATGTCAGCATGTATTTAACAAGACCTCCAGGCTCACATGACACAGAGTAAACCTCAAGCTGTGCTTCTGTTGATGATGATCTATAACAGAACTTCATCAGTGGTAATACCAATGCAAGATGTTAATGATAGGCAAAAATGAAAGAGTCGGGGGAGAGTACATTTTGCAACCTCTCTGCATTTCCATACTTGCTGTATCTGTAAGTCTAAGCAGCCCTAAAAATAAAGTGAAATCATAGAAAGGTTACTGAAAAACATTACTTGAGTTTAGATGAAATGGGAAGAACATTGACTTTGGATATGACACAATAGAGAGTTAAAGCCAGCTCTACCTGTACTTGAGTGTGGCATAGTGAAGAACTTACATTGCTTCTCTAAAATGTGTATAATATAGAAACACGGCCTTCCTCGACCTCACCTATGACTGGTGGGTGCACAGGCAGGAACTCTTGGCCTATGCTCCCCACGCCACCCAAACTTCTTCCCTGACCTAACCCCACAACTGCAGGGGAGCAGGCAGGGATCCTCAGCCTGTGCCACCAAAATGCTTCCATGACCTGATCCCAGACCAGCAGATGCATAGTAGGAACTCATGGCCTGCACCCCTGGTGCCTCCAGGACTCCTTCCCCAGCCTGACCCCAGGACTGGTGAACATGTAGGTAGAAACTCTCAGCCTGTGTTCACATGCCATTGGAACTTCTTCCACATCCAGAACCCGACATCTGCTAAAAGTACTACAGCAAAATTTCTGCAGAGAGGCTGGGGGTCAGACCCTCCCCGCTAATACAGAAGCTGAATATCTTGCCAGAGGAGCACAGTGAGCTCACATCTACAAGCTGCAGCAGGAAGAAAATGAGCATGGCAGCCAGACCAGCTAGGAACATCTGGACAAGATGAAACTTGTTACTATTGGACTCAAATTTCACTAGGTGTGAATGGCACAGCTTCAAAAAAGTTCTACACCAAAGGTCAGAGAACACTGCTGTACAAAATGATGAAGAGAAGGAACAAGATGCAATCTCAGGACCCAAGCCCTCCCAGAACAAATACAGGAGACACTAGCATAGAATAAAATGGGAATCACAAAGCTGAAGTCATTGAATTAAGAGCATCTGAAGTAAAGAAACAAGTGCAGACACATCTAGAGAAACAAATCAGAAATAATCTCTGAATTAAAAAAAATAAATATCAGAATTAAAAGTGTCTGAAGTAAAAAAACAACTAGAGAAAAGTATAGAGGAAATGAAATAAAAAAAATCATCCAAAGTAAACAAGACATCTTTGAATTAATAGCATCTGAAGTGAAGGAACAACTTCAGAAAGATAGAGAGGAAATCAGAGTAAACATAATCTCTGAAGTAGAGAAAAGAAAGGATAAATATAATGAAAGAATTAATGAATGCTTCTAAAGAAGACATTGATAAAAAGTGAGAGGAGAATAGAAAAATGATGGAATGCTTGAATGATCAATATAGGAAAGAAAGAGAGTGCATGAAGTAATTTCAAAGAGATACACAGGAAAATAAAATCTCAATCACAAACTGACAACACCATATGAACAAAAGTGAAGATAGAGATTCAGATCTTCAAGACACAGTCGCAGATAGTGAAAAGGTAAGAAAGGATCTCTTAAAGACAACTAGGATGCAGGAGAAAGTAATTCAACATCTGCAACACAATGCAAAGATTAACAAATGATATAAATACAATATGGGCAGACGTAATAGCACAAAATTAACCAACTATGAGAAAACAATCTGACAGTCAGGTGACTGAAGCATACAAAACTCCAAATAACATAAATCCAACTAAAAACACACCCAGACATAATAGTGAAGATCCAAGAAATTCAGCAAAAGAATAATAACTAAAAAACACTAGAGAAAAGAAACAGATCATATTTAAAGGAAAACTCAACAGAATAATGACAGATTTCTATTAAAAAATCAAGAAATGAAGAAGAGCATGGAGTATACTGCTTCAAGTCCTCCACGAAGCCAAATTCTAGCCCAGACTGCTACTCTGCAAAACTCTCTTTCAAGTATGAGGGAGAAGTGAAATACTTCCATGACAAAGAACAACTAAAGAATTTCATGATGTCAAAGTTAACCCTACACAGACTACTAAAAAATATTTTAGAGAGGGACCAAATGACCAGACCTCCATGAATGAGAACAGAAAGAACCCATTAAAATGGTCAGCCAATTAAGCACAGGAGAAAAAGCAGTAAATAGTAGGTAAAAACATGTCAATCATAAGTTGTACATTTCAATTATGACCACCAATGTAAATGGACTCAATTCTCCAATTAAAAGAAATAGACTAGCAAAGTGGATTAGGAAGCAAAAGCCAACAATATGCTGTCTATAAGAAACATACTTAACTCATGAAAAAATTCATAGGCTGAAAGTCATAATATGAAAAACAATACTACATGCCTCAGCACCTCACAAAAATAGAGGGTAGCAATCCTATTTGCAGATAGTCTCAACTTCAAACCAAGATTAATCAAACAAAATACAGAAGGGAAAATAGGGGAAAAATTCAAAATGAAGAGGTAACACATATAAATATGTACACACCAAACACAGGAGCACCAAGCTATATAAGAAAATCTTAATGGACATAAAATATCTAATATCCAATTCCACAACCTTAACAGGAGAATGTAACACTCCTTTATTCCAAAAAGATAGATCAAGCAGACAAAAAATTAGCTAAGAAGTAGTAGATCTCAAACAGAACTTGGAACAACTGGACTTAGTGGACATATGAAGAGTGTTCCACCCACCCACTTCTGAATACACACTTTTTTAGCTGCACACAGGACATTTTATAAAATAGACCACATAACAGTCCATGTTATGCATAAGTATATGCAAGAAAACAGAAATTATCCCATGTATATTATCTTACTACAGTGTAATGAAACTAGAAGTAAATAACAAAAGAATCCACAAGAACCTCAGAAATACATGGAAATTAAGTATCTCCATGCTTAGCAAGGAGTGGATTACAGATGAAATTAAAGAAGTATTAAACTGTATTTACAACTTAATGAAAATTCAAGCCAAAACTACTGGAATTCATAGGATGCAAACAAAGAAGTTCTTAGAGGAAAATTTATAGCTTTGAACTCATATATTAAGAAAACAGAATGGGACAGATAAATACTCTAATGCTACACATTAGTCATCTAGAAAAGGAAGAGCAAACCAATCCCAAAGCCCAAATACAGGAGAAAATCATAAAGATTAGAGCAGAAATTTATTCAGTTGAGACAAAGAAAACAATACAAAGAATTAATGAATCACAAAGCTGGTTCTTTGAAAGAGTAATAAAATTAATAATCTCCTAGCTAATGTAATCAAAAAGAAGAAAGAACAAACTCAAATTCAAACAATAAGGAATTAAAAGAGTGAAATTACAGCAGAGCTAGTAGAGATTCAGAAAATCATTAATAGCTTCTTTGAGAATCTTTATTCTTCCAGAATTGAAGACATAGATGAAGTGGAAAGATTCCCAGGAAGGTACAGTATACCAAAACTGAATCAAGAAGATATAAGAACTCTCAGTAACCCAATAACAGCAAATGAAATACAAAATGTAACAAAAAGCCTACCAACAAAGAAAAGCACATATCCTGGTGGATTCACCCCTGAATTCTACAAGAAATTTACAGAAGATATAATCCCAGTATTCCTCAAACTCTTTAGTGAAATTGAAAAGGAAAAAGTGCTCCCAAAAACATTCCTAAGGCAAGTATTAGACTGATACCAAAAACCAGAGAAAGATGCAATTAAAAAACAAAACAACTACAGGCCAGTCTCTCTCATGAACTTAGCTGCAAAAGTCCTCAATGAAATCCTCACAAATGGAATAAAACCATTCATTAAGAAGATAATATACCAAGAGCAGGTTGGATTCATCCCAGGGATGCAAGGATGGTTCAATATACACAAATCTATAAGTGTAATACACTGTATCAACAGAGCCAAATACAAAAACTACATGATCATCACAATTGATGCAGAAAAGACGTTTGACAAAGTCCAACACTCATTCATGTTCACAGGCCTATAGAAAATTAGAGTAGATGGCCTCTACTTCAATCTAATAAAAGCTATCTATGACAATCCAATGGCTAACATAATTCTAAATGAAGAAAAACTGAAGTCTTTTACTCTCAGATCTAGTACAAGACAAGGATTCCCTCTATCACCTCTCCTATTTAATATAGTTCTGGAATCATTAGTTAAGCCCATTAGAAAAGAGAGAGAAATAAAAGGAATGAGAATAGGTAAAGAAGAAATTAAACTATCATTACTTGCAACGGACATGATCATCTACTTGGTAGACCCCCCCAAAAAAAAAGTCCACCAAGAGGCTACTAGAATTAATACACAAGTTCAGCAGCATAGGAGTATACAAAGTCAACATCCAAAAGTCAATAGCATTTCTCTACACAGATAACAAACACAGAGAGATTAGAGAAACAGTAGCTCTTACAATGGCATCACAGGAAATGAAATGTTTAGGAATTAATCTAACTCAAGAAGTAAAAGAACTTTTCAATGAAAAGTACAGTCTCTGAAAAAAGATCTCAGAGGATTTTATAAAAGGGAGAGATATTCACTGCTCCTGGATAGGAAGAACCAACACTGTGAAGATGGCCATACTTCCTAAATTGTTACACAGATTTAATTCAATCCCTATCAAAATGCCCTCAACATATCTCACAGACCTGGAGAAACTATTCCTAAAATTTATTTGGAACCAGAATAGATCTAGAATAGCAAAGACATTTCTGGAAAGCAAAGACAAGGCAAGAGGCATTACAATTACTGACCGAATATTACTGTACAAAGCCACAGTGATAAAATCAGCATGGTATTGGCAAAAGAAAAAGTTAGACCTGAGGATCAATGGAATAGATTAGAGTATGCAGAAGCAAATACAAACACATTCAGCCACCTTATCTTTGACAAAGGGGCAAAACACGTATAGTGGAAGATAGATAACTTCTATAACAAATAGTGCTGGAAAAACTGGATTTCTGCATGCTGAAAAATAAAAGTTGATCCAATTCTATCACCATGCTCTAAGTTAAATTTAAAATGGATCAAAGATCTAAATATTAAAATGGAAATGCTAAATCTCCTGGAAAAGAAAGTAAGAGGAAATCTTGAAGACATCGGGGTAGGCAAACAGTTCATGGACAAAAATCAAACTGCACGTGTAATACTTGAAAGAATTAACAACTGGGACCTCCTCCAGGTGAATTTTTGCACATGAAAAGAAATTAACAGCAGAGTGAAAAGACAACCCACAAATTTCAAAAAGAAAATTTAACTAATAAGTATTCAAAGGTCTTCTGTCTAGAATTTTAAAGAACTAAAAAATATTAGGATCCCAAAATCCAGAAATTGGCAGGAGATGAACACACACTTCTCAAAGGCAGAAATGCTAGAACATTATAAATACACGAAGAAATCCTCCACTTTGCTAGCTATCCATGAAATGCAAATTAAAACAACACTTAGATACCTTCTCACCCCAGAAAGAGTGGCTATCTTAAAGAAATCATCCAATAACAAAATGTTGGAGAAGTTACGGGGAAAAAATAACGCTTCTCCACTGCTGGTGGGAATGCATACTGGCGCAACCATTATGGAAATCAGCATAGAACTTTTGTTTGTTTATTTTTATGGCTGGCTCAGCCTGCCCTGAGGGCAGGGCTGGCGCAGCATGTAGTGCCGGGGATCGAACTATGGTCCCTGCAGCTGCCCAACCTTTCCTAAGCAGGCACTTTAGAACACTGAGCTATCCTGCCGGGCCCCGGAAATCAGCATAGAGACTCCCTAAAAAATTAGGAACTGGAATCCCATTTAATCCAGTGATACTCCTACTGGGAATTTTCCCTGAAGAACTGAAAATATCATATCATAGTGATGTTTGTCCACCTATGTTTATAGCAGTATAATTTATGATAGCCAAATCTTAAAACAACTAAAATGCCCATCATCTGAAGAATAGTTGAAAAAGATGTGATGTTTTTATGTAATGTAATATTACTCAACTATAAAGAATGATAAATTAGAAGACTTCATATATAAGTGGATACATTTTTTTTATGGCTGGCTCAGCCTATCCTGGGTGTGGGTCTGGTGCAGCATGTGGTCCTGGGGATCAAACCATAGTCCCTGCGGTTCCCCAACTTGCCTAAGCAGGCACTGTAGACCTCTGAGACATCTTGCTGACCCAAAAGTGGAAGTATTTTCAAGATACACTCATAAGTGAAATAAACCAGATGTACATGTATAAATGTCCTGAAGTCTCCCTAGTGTAAGAATACAAAAGAAGGACTAAAAATGTCAAGGCAAAACACAGTTGAGTGGAAATCAAGAACTTTAGGATTAAACAATGAAGAGACAGCAAGCAAAAACGTTAGGAAACATAGCAAGGCAAAACCACACACTTATATACACAGGATGAATTAGACAATGTTCTAAGATTCTGAAACAGGTTTTCGACACTCAGGGTAGCAATATATAAGATTAAAACCACGTTGCACTGGGGAGATAGTTCAGTAGAATAAGTGCTTGCCTGTCAAGCCCAGGGTCCTGAGTTCAATCCCTCATACTGCAAACAAACAAACAAACAAACAAACAAATACATAAAATAAATAAATAAAAATTTCGAAAAACATGGTTGGAATGCCTGTCATTCTGGTCTTTTAGATGTGTGCTGCTTCTAATGTAATTTTAGTTATGGCTATACTCTCTCTCAAGTAAATGTTTGTTTTAAAAGAAAACAAAAAAGGGTAAAGAAAAACTAGACAAGGAAAAATGCCATAGGACTGGTCTGCTACAATTTTGTATATGCATAGATTTCTAAATTTCTGTGTAAAAAAAAAGTGTAACAGTTTTTTAAAATCACATTTTGTATGGATTTATTAAAATATCAATGATTCATGGAAAATACTGGGTCTGTGTTAATCTAAGCCATTTAATATTTAGAAAGACAGTAATGATAAGCACAAGTGCCTATGTTATAGAGTAATAGTGTCACTAAGTTTTTCTTCTGTAGAGTTAAGAACCTAAGTTTGCAGACCATAAGATTAGAGAAAAAGAAGGGCTACCAGGATAGCCAATAATTTGACTGTAGCCCTTCAAGGTCAGTGAGGACAGTGGACACAAGAGAACCTGTACCGTAATATCCTATGACTCAGTGGTGTCCCAAATTTTCTGTCCAATGAGATCATGGGGCCAATGAGAAAAGGGATCAATGACATATAATGTGCCTATGGAGAGTCCCCTAGAAAGAAAACATTCTCTCAGGCTTTCACAGATATCAAAGTGGTCAAGCAATGGTCATGACTTGTCTAGATTTCTGACCCTGACAAAAGTTCTATAAAATGCTGTACATGGTTTCAAGTTAAAGCCTGAGGGAATTTGACTGATCTTGTCAGATACAAGAGTTTCATGTTTTGTTATATAGGACTTGCTTTAACTTGGCCTTAACCACTCAGCAGAAAAGTTTAACCATGAGGCATAAAACGTAAAGCCAGATTAGTATGCTGAGCTGTAAATGCTCAAGTCAACAGCTTCTGACATTGCCAGTTCTGCTGATAACCCACTACTATTATGGAATATTGAAATATGTATACATGTAATTTCTGTTAATTAAATGAGAAATAATATTTGTACCAATAGTATTTAGAAAAGATATGTCTGCATCTTGTACTCTGAACAGCTACTATGAAGACAACAATATGCATTGTATTAATTATTGTGGCTGTCCTACTAATGTGTTTTGAAACTGTCTCATTGTTACTTAGTAAAAGTAACAGAAATGAAAAAAGAATTGGGCTATTTTATTGAATGTATCATTAAAGCTGATCTTTCTGTATGTTTCTACACACACACACATACACACAAACACACACACACACACACACACACACTATAGTAACATTTAATAAATGACATTAAATAGGCATTGGGCTGGCCTGTGAAGAAAAATACAATTTTTTTGCATGTTATACCTATGAAAACAGGAAGAATTCTTGTTTTTTTTTTAATTGTTTATCTTTTCTTTCGACTTTCAGGAGCCAGAAAAATAGAAAAACTACTGATGTATTGGGCTACTTCTAAACCAGTCTCTTCCTTGTCAGTAGGCAGCAGTAATATACAGTGTAGAAAAGCACGTTGAGTTTCCAATTGGCCACACTACCAAGAAAGTGGAGGGAGATTGCCACACAGATTTAAGAAGTGGCTGTTATTTTGGTCTCAGAGTCCAAAACACAAATTGGATTGATAAGTTTAGGTTAAAAACATTTCAGGCACATTTACTTCCAAAACATAAAATAAAATAGATTTTGCTTTCATCCTGCTGGGTTCTAGGCTTGGAGGACACTGTGCTTTTACAGTGTCAGCCAGGAAGTTGGGGAGCCCTGGGTGTATCTCTATTTCTACCATTTTTGTTGTCAGTATTAAGCAGCACTTCTTGTAGCCTCAGAAGTATCTGTTGCTGTTAATTTTGTTTATCAACTTGACTGGATTAAACAATCCCCAGCCAGACCTGGTAATGGAAGTGCATAATCTCAGCACTCTGGAAGGCTAAGGCAGAAGAATGAAAAGTTCGAGTCCATCTTGGGCAACTAAGAAATTCTGTGAGACTGTTTCAAAATAAAAAGGTCTTGGGATACAGTTCAGTGAGATCATAGGTTTATCCCCCAGGCTCTGTGTGTGTGTGTGTGTGTGTGTGTGTATTTACCTAGCTATCTATCCATCAATCAATTCATCTATTAATCATCTATCTATGCCTAGAGAGGTGATTGGATGGTGAAGATGCTGACTTTCATCAGTAGATTAATCCCTTGACCAGTTTGTAGCCAATGGACTATTAGGAGCACATAGATCACTTTGCCATGCCTTGGAAGAGTGTAGCTCCTGTAGGGCTCTCTACTTCTTGGCTGCCATGGGGTGAGTAGATCTGTTTCAGACCCTTCTGCCATGACATAGCACCTCCTCTCAGGTCCATAGCAATGGAACCTGACTGGGAAGGGCTGAACCTCTGTCTGAGGCAAGCAAACCTTTCCTCCTTTAAATTGTGAATGCCAGGTATTTCATCCTAACAACCAAAAGGTTATTAATATCACAGTCAAAGTCTCTGGTTCTTTATATCAGAGATTTAGCTAGGAAATACTGCAGAGAAGGAACAAAGCCTTACAAGCAGCCCCTACGGGTATGTGTACAATATGAGTCTAGTCCAATTGGCTCAATACTCTGCTGATTTTAAGGATCAACTTCTAGATATAAGAAATTTTCAGACCTATCACTGTGAAAGCCTCAGTTATTACTGGGATCCATAGATTCTAAACTAAAAATATTCATTGATTTACTTTTTTTTTTAATACATATTGCCCTGGCCTCTTAAGAGAAGTCACCTAAAATGTTCTATATCTCCAAAGAGAAAAAGGCATTTGCTTTTAATTTATAATTATACTTCTATAGATCTAAGAGACAATAACTGTCTCAAATTTAATTGATACAATATGCCTTGAAAAATACTTTGCACTTAGCATAAATATTATTTTATGTTAGCAACACCACTTAATCATAGTACATATTATTGTTTGGCTTGTGTTTAACATCTTGATTTACAATCCATTAGTGGATTATGAAATCAACTTAATCAGTTTCTATCAGCAATTCAAAAATTAAATAGAATGCAGCTGGTTGTTGTGTACACTGCTGCGATTCCAGCACTCTGGGAGACAGAGACAAGATGTTTGCAAGTTCAAACTTAGCCTGGGCAATTTAATGAGTTAGAGAGACATTGTTCCAAAATAAAAATAAAGGGACTGGGGATGTAGCTCAATTAAAAAGCCCTGCAATCAATTCTCGGAACCACACTTAAGTAAATAAATAACTTATGTTTATGTTGTGTGTGTACGTATGTGTGTAGTTATATAGAGAGATTTTAAAATAGATCTTAATATAACCTGGACGGAGGAAAAAAACTAATGATGTGACTTCACTAAAAACTGTGTTCTCAGTTTGGGTCATGTTTGTGGTTTCACCGAAATGTAAATTATTATATAAAGGCATTTCCTAACAGTAAGAGTTATACAAAGACTTCATTTTATCTGAAATGCAAAATGCTTAAGCACAATTTTCTTTCAATATCTATCCAGTATTTACCCAGGTTTGATTTTTGTCTCCCTCTTATGTTTAAACTTACTCTAATAATTTAATAGAAGCTAGAACACAGAATCTCATACATTACATGCTGTTTGGCATAGAACATTGCATTTTCCTCAAAAGCGAAGTATAAACATGGTAATAAATTTTGAGAGCTCACCAATGAGAATGTTCACTATGAAGAGTCTGAATTCAATTTTTTGCAGTTAAATAACATTAATTAATTGATTCAACATATAATTTTGTCTGTTTCTCTTTTTCCAGCAGTGCATTGCACATGCTAATACCCATGACTAATACTCAGGACACAGTTGTAATTTAAAAGAATACAACACAGATCAATAAACTATAGTACATCTGATATCTAATCAATCTCATTATTTTGATAGGTAATAGGCAAAAACAAATATAACTTAACCAGTTATGTTACATAAATCAATTTAACATGAGTTATTTATGCCTTAGTTTTTTAGATTTTCTCTCTAATTTGATTATAATGATATATTCTGTATGAAAGAACACATTTGCAGTAAATCTACATAAAAATCATAGTTACCCAAGCTGTTTCCTTTCAAAGAGATTTCCTCCAAAATGTTCTTAAGTTAACCAAAATGGTAAGACTACAATTATGTTTATCTCCTTTTTGGCCTTGTAGAGGCTAAAATAATAAGTATGTGAAAATGTCCAGCGTATTAATTCGTAATTCTGTGACTGTTTGAAATAGTATAATATGTTAAAGTTTGTTCAGCATCCATAAAGAAAAGAAAAACCAAATTTGCTTTCTTGGGTACAAGATGAAAAATACCATTTTTATTTCTTAACAAATTTATTTAAAAATTCCTTGAAAAAAAAAAGAAAAAAGAAAAATAGAAGGCCAGCCAAATAGCTGAGCAGATTAAAGTTCCTGCAAGCAGACTCAGGAGGCCAGGGTTCGATTCCTGGGACTGCTAGGCCAGCCCTACCCCCTGGGCACACTCAGATGGCAATTGAGACTAGGCGTGGTGGTATGTGCATGTAATTCTGGCTGTTCAGAGGCTGTAAACAGGTGGATCACTATGAGTCTGATCTTGTGGTAAGACCCTGAACACCTTGTAGACCCTTCACTAAAAAAAAAAAATAAAAAATAAAATAAAAGAAATAAATATAAAAATTCCTAACAAAGTTTACTTGACAGAGTTTTGCTGCTTTAAGATAGTTAAACTTGGGCTGGGGATACAGTTCAGCAACATAAGCACCTGCCTGGCAAGTGCAAGGCCCTGAGTTCAATCCTCAGTACTGAAAAAAAAAATACGATAGCTAAACAGAAGTTATTTTTTTCAGTTTGTTTATATTAAAATCACATCTGACAGTATTACTCACCAATAGGCATACAAGTGTTTGGTTTAAACTTTTAGAGTTCATACATAATCTTGGGAGATATTTCTTTGTATTAAGTATTGGGGAAATTTCCAACAATTTGTTTGCTTGGTTACTTAAATTTAAAACACTTTTCTTTTTTTTTGTTTGTTTTTTATTTTCTTTCTTTTTTGTCTCTTTCTCTCTTTCACTCTTTCTTTCTTTCTTTCTTTCCTTTCTTCCTTCCTCCCTCCCTCCCTCCCTCCCTCCCTTCTTTCTTTCTTTCTTTCTTTCTTTCTTTCTTTTTTTCTTTCTTTCTTGTATAGGGTCTCTCTATTGACTCATAGTGATCCTCCTGCTTGTACCTCCCAAGTGCTGGGGTTATAGGCACGTGTTTGTTTCTTCTGATGTTGAGATTTCAGAGCATTTGTAGGGAACTTCATTTTGTTACAGAGTTTTTGTTTTGTTTGTTTTTTTGTGGAACCAGTGATTGAACTCAGGCTCTTGAGCTTGCCAGGGAAGCACTTATTTTACTGAGTTATCTCCTTAGCCCCTGTTGCAGACTTGATAGGGAAGATATATAAGAAGTTCCCATTAGGTACTCTGGTACACAATCATGCTTGATTACCTCCATACTACAGAAAGTCTTGTTCAGTCTCATCAGTGTATGTGTGAAAGGACCCAGCTTCTCAACCATGAACAATCTCTGGCCACTTTATTTATCGTAATCTCAAATTTCTCTGAATTCTATGTCTTTACCTGGATCATTCCTTGGCTAATTGAAACTCTTTCCAGAATATATTCATTTACAACCAGACACTAAATTTTCATAGCATGGAAGTAAGTAAAATTAGCAAGTAATCACATTTAGAATCTATGGACATTTTATCTTTTAAAATGGCAATATTATAGTTGAAGAAACTCTTCCTTAATTTTGTTCAAATAATTTAGAAATTTTCACCTAATAAAAAAGAAATAAGGCACACAGAAGCTTTGAAGAATATCAAAAAAGAATAAATTTATCACTTGAGCATTCCTGCATTTGATATTTCCTTATTGTTTTAATCAGCGGGAAACCACCCAAGTCCTTTTCTCAAAAGTTTTGTTTTTCCTTAACTTGACAGAAATATGTACTATAAACACTGTCACACAACTTTGCTGTAGTCTAAATATGGACATTTCCAGGAGCGAAGAGAATATTCTTGGGGCATACCATGAAATGTAAGAAAGACAGCAGGGTTAAAAATGGACTCAGACCTCTTGTTTTTCCTTTTTGTCTTTTTTTAAAATTTATTTTGAAAAGAATATAATAATAATTGATACGATATTAAAAAGGGTACACATTTAAAAGATCAAGATAATAAGTATTCAAGCATGATTTTTGAATTGCAAGAAAAAAATGTAAGGTTTCTGGAAAACAAGCAGTAATATGCAATCATATGTCCAATCTTACCTAACTATATCTGTTAATCTGAGCAACAGATTTGATAATAAAAATAGATAATATATCAACCATTGCTAATCAGCTATTCCTGTTCTAAAAAATCTGTAACATGTGTACTTTTGCATGTTTCCCTGTATCTGTCATTTGTTTCTGATTTTTGTTCTTCTGTTTGTCTTTTACTTTTCAAAATGAAATAATAACATTAAGTTTAATAAAAATAAAACAAAAGAAGAAAATGGGCTCGGGCTCCAATGGGAACATACAGAAGGATTTTGTAGCCTAGGCGTGGCTCATAGAGTGAAAGGCCCTGTGCTTGTGGCTGGCTGCTGAGATGTCTGCTTCTATGCACACCTGAAAGGCCACCGTGCTCTGGCTGTTCTCAGTGCAGAAGGGAGCTTGGCTGGTGGTCCACAGACAATAGAAGATTAAGACAATTTAACGTTAACTCTCAGCAGGGCAAGATGCTCACTATTAGGCCTTTGCAATACATCCACACTGCCCACCGCTCTTTCTGCTCTGGCCCAAGCCGTGGTCCTGCATTCCCTTACCCATGACAATAAGCCAGGTAGAGTCTACCTAGGATACTTTAGTCTAAGCCAGTCATGTTCTCACCTGGAACCCTCCATGGCTCATGTGACAGTGCATCCTCACTCTTGGTGACAGATTCGTTCCTGTCCCAAGTAGAGCTGTGTGGCACTGTGGGCAACTGTCTGTAGTGATTCAGTGTCTCCTCTGCACCTACAAGCTCTTATCACAGAGCCCTTTGACATATGTGTTGGGAGCCACAGGCAGCCAGGAATTTGATCAAATGTGTGTAGGTGGGACTGGGCCTGGGTGCCTAAAGCAAACAAGCTATCTCCTGAGATATCCTGTTTGGTTAGGGTCAGCTACTAGTTTGCTAGGCAACCTTGTGTTATGTGTTATAAACTTTACAAAAGAATAAACAAATGTAAATTTTGTTGTGGAGCATGTTAGTCTTGCCCGTCAGGCAGACCAGCAGCCACCTAGCCGAGGTTTTGTCTTCTTGTCTGTCTTTCTCATTCCTGCCACTGTTTTCCCTGGGTAGAACCAGTCACTGTGATAACTGTGGATCCCCACACATTTGTTTGATTGAAATTTGCATCACTCTTGATCTTTCCTCTCCCTGCAGTTTTCTTTATAATTTGTACTTAAGAGACTTTATTTCATGGAGCAGCTTTACATTCAAAGCAAAGTTGAGCAGAAAGAACAGTGCTCTCGCATTAATTCCCTACCACACCAGCCTTTCCCACATTATATCCCCAACCAAAGAGTAACACATTCTAATCCATAAACCTACATTTCATACAGCATTATTGAGCAAAATCCACAGTTTATATCAGGTCCATGCTTAGAATCATGCATTCTGTAGCTCCTAACAAATGTATAATGACAGTGTCATATAATAGTTTTAGCATCCTAAAAGGTCCTCTGGCCCTCATTGATTCATCCCTGCACTACTCACTTCATAAAACTAAAAATAAGATGACAGAGTCCGCTTTTAGAGGTGGCAGATGTGGAAAATCTCAGTAAAAAACATAAAAAAGGATGACAGAATACTTTATTAGATGCATCCCCTTGTCCTGAGTCCAATAAAAAGAAGTTAAAACAAGAAGGCCTCTTTCTTGTTAAAGAAGATGGAAGGAAGTGTTTCATGAAGGAAAAATACAACATATTTATGGATGAACATAATATCCAGTGAGGAGGAAGTTTGTAAAAACTTACCCATCATTGTTAACATCTGAAACTACAACAGTATATCCAAAGTAAGATGCCATCTGCAAAAGAAAACCATAAGAATGACATATTTTGTGTTCCACAAATTCTTTTTATAGTCACCTCTTACTTTGCCTGAAGGATGTATCCCATTATGGCACATTTTTGCATGTAGCTTCATTGACTCTTGGATGTGGTCCGATTCTTCAGGTCATTTAATCTAAACTTTGGCCCAGTGAATAATTTCCTCTGTAATAACCCTGACAGCTGCTTGGACAGCATCTGGACATGTTGTACAATTCGCCCATTCAATTTGTAGATCCAGTTCTATGAATGTCCTTCGCTAAATGTGACCCTTCAACAACTTCTAGTCCTCGATTCCTCCCAGTTCTGCAGTTTTAAATCCCATAGAACATCTAATCTCATCTCCATATGAAGTTTCATGAGAACATTTTCATATTATGTACCATCTGACCCCTCTTTCTTAGAGATATTATGTGAGATAACCAAGAGCACAGACAAATTAAGTGATTTTATATTCTTGACTTTATACTATTTATATTAATTAAATATAAAAAATAGTCCCATGGGGCATGGTTTCACAGATCAATAGTCATTTATATTGAATTTATGGTCAATGAACACTCAGATCTTTTACATAGATCTAAGAAGTGCATCATAATGTTCCTCCCACCCTGCTTTTTTGTGCAGGGTCTCACTACTCAGTTCAGACTCATGTGATCCTCCTGATTTTTGCCTCCCTAGTGCTGGGATTACAGGCATGTTGATACCATACCCAGACTCCATCCCCAGCTCAGAGTGCATATGGGTGGGGCTGGTACAGCATGCAGTGCCAAGGATCGAACTCCAGCCCCTGTGCTTACCTAAGGAAGTGCTTAGTCTGCTGAGCTATACCACCAGCCCTAATGTTTCCACATTTTAAAAACAATTTAGGAATATTTGTTCAAAATTTACATGTCAAATCAACTTCACCTTGGGGTCATTTTTCAAATCTTCCACAGAATCAGGAAATATATGAACTGCTTGGCAAAAACTTCACAGTATTAAGTGGACTTAAGCCCTAAATTTTGGTTAAAAAATATTTCAAAAATATTTTGTGCTTGTTGATAACATTGATGGTTCAGTTTGGTGGCATGGACCCCTTGAACGGGTGTACCACATTCAGTACATAAAATGCCAAATTTTACCATATCAGAACACCCCGGAAAAGAGAGGATGGCAGGTGAGGTGTGGCCCTACACCATATTTGATTAAAGGAGTGGTGGATTACTTTGAAGCCTGTGACATATTCACAATAGGAATTCAGCTCATGACAGTGTGGAGGGATCAGTATCTATTCTCTGTGAGAAATAGCTAAGAATGAATATTTGTTGAGACTCTATACAACACTGAGATTTAAGGGTGGGTTCCAGTCTCCCTGAACAACTGTGGCACAAGTCTATGCTCATGTACTCATGTAGAATGGAACTTCAGAGTGGCCTGTGTCATTTAAGAAGAGCTGGCACCAACTGTCCACCACCTTGCAAGAACTCCTGAAATAGTAAGGTTACACTCCTGTCCCAGAAATCACTGTCGTTTTACTTTTAAGAAAGAGTCAACCTCCCTGTGCAACTCTGGGTCCAAGTCCAGAACTGAGCGTGTCTGTGAAAGTCCTGGCCACCAAGTACATGCTCCATCCTTTTCTCCTGGGATCCTTTATTTCCTGAAGTGCTGACAATGCATGCAGACAAGAAAGGAGCCCCTCCTTGCATTCTTAACATTTCTTTCAGTCCTTTGCCTTGATCTTTTTGTTCCTACAAATGTTTATTTATTTCAAAAACAATAGCAATAATAGTAACACACACATACATGTGCACACACCCTTATGTTCACTGTCAGCAAGAGCATACATCCTCCATGTTACCGAGGACCTGCGCCTACCTGGATCACAGAGCTCTTTATCATTCCCAGCTACTTCTCAAGCAGCTGTGGCTACCATGCCCAGGTTACCACTTGCCATAGTCATTACTGAATCACTTCAGAAACCCTACTCCATTCTATCCATGGCTGCAATGAACTCTCACTTTTCAGTGCAATGTACAATGGCCAGGAGACTTTGATAAGTAGGGCCTGAAATTTTTTCTCTGCTATCTCTATAATGGTGATCCCTGGAGGATTAAATGTCCAACATTTTGCAAGACAGGAGATCACACAGAAATTGATATCAGCTTCAAGGCCCAACATAAATTTTGAATGGGAACTTATTGAAAAAAAAAACTGAAATTAGAGGATTGCTAAGGCTCATGGGAGAAGCCAGTGTCCCCATTTGTAGAGCTTCTTCCTACTTCTCTTCTGCTTTGTGGCATTCACTGTATCCTCAGACATGCTCAACTGGTTGCTGTTTTAAAACTATCTCATGAGCTGTTATTATCTTTGAATTAGATGTTGCCCTCTCAACAATCCCAATTCTTACAGTGTCTTTGCCACCCCCACCATGCTATATAAATATCTATTTTATTCTTATTGCTGAACATTATCACCAGCATTTATTTGCTTTTTAAATTAAATATCCTGTTATGCCTCATCGACCACATAGCTGCACAGGAGCTGGGATTCATTGGCCTAAAGCACTGTTGTAACCATAGTGCCTAGAAAAGCTTACTACACATAGTAGGTGTTCATGAACTATTTCCTAAATGAATTATTAAATGGTGGGAACATTAATGTGTATTGTAAACATAGAGTGACACTATTTCATATTAAAATGTCTTTACCTGTTCACCCGTGAAATTCTGAATGAAAGTCATATCGGTGGAGTTAATGATTGAGACCTGAAATCATAGAAATTTGATAGCCACATCAGTTGACAGAGCTACTGAGTTGAGGAGAAGGACAGGAGCGGGAGGAGGGAGGTATGTAAGCAGGATGGCTTGGACGGCTGTACTGCGCATTTCTGTGAGTCTACGGAAAGGAGCAGATAATAGTTTATTTTGTCTCCTTTTTTCAATTGTTTGTATTTTTCTCTTTAATTTCTTATACATTTCTTTCTTCTTTCATCTTCCAATTTTACATGCGTATCTGGTAATATTAATAACTAATTGTAAACAACACATGTATTACAGCAAATACTGTGAGATTTATATTACTTTATTAAGTGAAATTATGTCGCTTATAATTTTCTGTTTTAATTTTAATCTGTGCTGTTCTTAAAAAAGAAAAATAGAAGGGATTTATAAGTTTAAAAAATGAAGTGGCAGCCAGGTGTGGTGGCGCATGCCTGTAATCCCAGCACTCGGGAGGCTGAGGCAGGAGGATCGATGCGAGTTTGAGACCAGCCTCGGCTACAAAAGTGAGCTCAAGGCCAGCCTGAGCTGCATAGTGAGACCCTGTCTCAAAAAGACAAAAAAAAAAAAAAAAAAAATGAAGTGGAGAAGTTTTTTAATGATAGTTTAAATTAGTTAAATTTTATGTGAAGAGCAATTAATAATTACTCATATGTAACAAAAATGTGAACCCACAAAGATGATAGGAAAGCTCAGTTAACCTTTCTGATAACATTAATTCTAAGATATTTTTAGACAAAACGAATGCAGAAGTAGTAAAACGCAGTTGAATTCAAGAACATTGAAAGCAAATAACCAGATGGTTAGTTAATTTAATCATAATCATGACCTAAATCTATCTCAGTTCTTATGTCATAAGAATTGACAATTATTACTCTTTGCAAGAAGTAATGTTTTCAAAAGGTATCCATATAGCAAAAATATTTACTTTAATTCTATTAGGCCAAAGTGAAATTTATAAATGATGTGTACTTTCTAGATGTCTACAAAAAAGGCAAACATTATGCTTTCTATATATCCTTTTCTCAATTTCACGATAATTATTTATAATGGGCTTGAATTACATCTGTCTCAAATTCATACCTACCTGAAACCAAAGAACTTTATCTTATTAGGAAATAGTGTCTTTCTTTGTAGATGAAATTGGGTGAGGATCTCAGCATGAACTCATCTTATTTAACACTAAACCCAATAGCTGATGTCCTTATAGAAAGAAGAGATGACATGCACATAGATAGAGGGAAGAAAGCTATGTGGAGATGTAGGTAGAGATGAGAGTGATGCTGCCACAAGCCAAGGGAAGCCGGGAGCCACCAGAAGCTGGAAGGGACAAGAAGAACCCTTCCCTAGATGCTTTCAGGAGAGCATGACCCTGCCCACAGTGTGATTTCAGACTTCTGGCTTCCAAAACTATAAACTAATGAATATATGTCCTTGTAAGCCACCTCAGCAACATAATAAGTTAGTGAAGTAAAAACTGATTTTACATTCCATATGAAATATACTAAAGAGTGGATATAAGGGCAACCTGCAGAATACTTTTAGATTGTGCATGTAGACAGGGCCACCCTTTTACATGACTATAGGCTTAGATAGGTCACCTTGGTTTGGCCCTAATGTTTGCAATAATTTAAAACTTTTGATAGCAGTTTGCAAAAAAGAAACGCACCTGACATTTTAATTTTGCTTTTGATCCCACAGATTACAGAGCCAATCCATCTTCCCTTAGTTTCTTTCCTTCTTTGTAAGAAAATGTCGTGATTATTTGGAAGAATTCATTACTACAGGAAACTTTAGAGAACTTAAAAGTTACATGCAAGAAAACATTTCTTGGAATAAACAAGAAAATACTTTAGAATGGATTCTCAGTACTCACATATCCAAAGTTCTGTGCTCCTCTTGGAACTCCGGCAACCAGTTCTGGACATAAAAGTAGACATTGAGAAGGGAAATTGCATATGTAGCTGAACCAGTATAGAAAATAAGTGCTCCTAAAGATGGTGCCTCTTAAATGAGTCACCATTCTGATGAAGGCTAGATACTGGAGTTCGCGATTTTGCATTTACTTTTTTAATTAGTTATTTTTAATATTTTTTGATAGAAAACAGAAAAAAACTTGAACTTTTGAGGTTTTCCAGTTTTTATATTAGCTTGCTTGCATTTCTGCCTCTAGAACTTAAGCCTGCTTACTTAGTCTACATGGGACTCATAAGCTGAATTCCTTACTCTGATGCTGCCAGCTCTCTCTCTCTCTCTCTCTCTCTCCCCATCTCTCTCTCTTTTGGGAACAGCTTTTGTGCTGGCATAGAAGTACAGCTCTAGTCACACTAATAGGCTAAAATAATTTTGGTTACCAAGTAAAAGCTACATACTATAGAAGTCTTTTTTTGGGGGGGGGACAGATTCAAACTCATGACCTTGCACTTGCCAGGCAGGCACCTGTGTGATGGAGTTATCTCCCCAGCCCCAATCTACATACTATAAAAGACAGGAAATGCCTTCTGTACCTGCCAACCTATTACAGGTGCATTAGGGTCAATCCAGTTGTCCAGATATCCCAAGAAGAAAGCATAGATGATAGAGAAGACAACTCTGGAGGAAATGGGAAACAAATCCCAATGGACTTGGCCTGGCTTTAGATTCAGAAAGCAATGGTCCCAGTATTGGATCTGCCATATGCCTGGATTATGTTACTGAACCTAATTTTTTCTGCTATCTCTTGCAATTGAAATAGCTGATTATTCACAATGTTTTCAGCATTAGATTCGAGAAATTAAAGCTTTTGCACTTCATAGAGGCTTAAAACTTAGTATAATTTAAAGAAAAGGGGCATCAAAGAGATTCTTATTGGATCCAAATCACCTGCCTTCTGATACTGCCTCAAAAGGTATAACACAAATTGAATGCTAAATGTAACTTCCATGCCAGGCTCTAGCAGTGTTGTGTAATGGGCATTTATAAATAGTTATCATGGAAGAATCACTTAAAATTAGATGCCACATATCTCATCAGTACATTTATTTAGCCAGTAAGTACAGAGTTCACCAAAATGTGCACACACCTCAGCACCTCCCTGTACTGAATGAACTCTGAAAGCTAATGCCCACCACTTTGAACAGCTCTTGTAATTATAGAGGCCAAAGGTAGTGGTGTTAATCTTATGATGTCCTAGTAAATTTAATATTTAAATATTATTCAAATTTTTCCTTTCCAGATGTATGTACACTTTTTTAGGGGGTTCTGTATTTACAGATGACTGGACATAGGATAGAATAGTGAACAAATCAAAAGTCCTTGCTCTCTTGGGGCTTATATTCCAGTTGAAGAAACCCTCAATTAAAAAAGTCAATTAAGTGGTAGAAAAAGACAAGTGTTATGGAGGAAAATTAAGCAATAAACTGGTATAGGGTATACTAATGCTAGAACAGGAAAGGAATTGTTATTTTTTGGGGGTAGTCAAGGGAAGATCTAAGTGAGAGCAAAACAAGTGAGTGAAGACTGAAGGCCAGGAAAGGGTCAATATAGGAGGTATGTGTTCTAGTTCCAGGAAACTGTAAATACCCTGAGTTCAGACTGTGGAGTAACTCAAAGGAATGCAACGAGGCCAGAGCGGCTTGTACAGAGGGAGTAGAGGTAAGGGACTGGGAAGTGAGGTGTGATTAATCGCAGGAATGAACCATTTGACAGAGCCTTGTAAGCCACCATGAACACTTGGATTCTAGGCTTTTTTTTTTTTTTTTCAGGACCGGGGTTCAAACTCACAACCTTGCACTTGCCCAGCAGGCGTTTGTGCCTTGGAGCTATCTCCCCAGACCCTGGATTCTAGGCTTAATGCACTGGAAAATCATTGGAAGCAAAACCTTTACTTGATCTGACTTTGTGTCAAGAGGACTTTGATGGCTGCCAGATTTAGATAGACCACAGGAGAGCAGGTAGATACTACTACAGAGTTCAGAGTTAACTTAGGTCATAGTACAAATTATAAAGCAAGTAAGAAGAGTTCTGATTCTTGTAGGATTTTAAGGGTTTCGTGAGAAGTATTCACTTATAGATTCGATGTGGGATGTGAGAGAAATGGTACACTCCAGTAGACTTCCAAGGTTTCTAGCTTGAGAAACTGGAAACCTGATAATGGCATTCATTTGCAACTGACAGGGTGACAATAGAGTATGTTTTGACAAGAAGGTCACGTAGTTAGGTAGCAGCATAGAGTTTGGGAGAGCTACACAAACAAAAATTCTGAGTACAGAGATGGATCCGTGAATCTGGTATCATATTTAACCTAGAGAAATAAATGAAATCTGGATGAGATCACCAAAAGAGAACTCATGTGGTAATGGTGACCCATAAGTTTAGTTCTGGACACTCTAGGGAGGACAGGGAAATCCAAGAATACTTCTGATGATCAGAAAGATATCTACACAGGGGCCTTGGGTTTGCTTGACAAGTGTTATTTCAGTAAATTAGAATTTCAGTGAAACAAGAGGGAGATTAGTGGAAGGAAACTGATGGTCAGAGACTTCAGCCACAGAAAGGAGACACATCTCCTCCAAAGCAAAGGAATACTCTTCTCCTGGAGAAGGAGGAAGAAAAGAAGTTCTGTTCCTTTTTCTAAAATGGGAGAAATACTAGTACGCATATGTGTTAGTGGGAATGATACAGGAGAGAGGAAAACTTGGATACCGTAACACAGAAAAGGAAGAATTTCTAGAATCCCATCTCTGATGGGGTGAGACTTAGGGCAGGGTTCACCTACAGTGCCAGGAGGGAAGGAGAAGCACACTCTTGAAGATGAAGATGAGATTGAGCAAAACCAAGCCATCTGAATACATTCTTCAGCCACAGGAGTTTTCAGAATGTTAGCATGCTGCTTGGTTTTCGATAATTATTATTATTATTATTATTATTTTTTCCTTTCTTGGTACATGACAAACCACAATCAGATACAAAGAAGTTGACGGATTTCAGGTCAGACCTGTCCATTAAGATAGATTATGCTAGCCGGGCGTGGTGGCTCACGCCTGTAATCCCAGCACTCGGGAGGCTGAGGCAGGAGGATCGGTGTGAGTTCGAGACCAGCCTGGGCTACAAAACTGAGCTCAAGGCCAGCATGAACTGCATAGTGAGACCCTGTCTCAAAAAGGCAAAAAAAAAAAAAAAAAAAAAAAAAAAAAAAAAAAAAAAAAAAAAAAAAAAAAAAAAAAAGATAGATTATGCTATCTAAAATGCAGGGCAATCACGTTACTTTTCATATTCCACACATTTAGAATTTTGTTTTTTTAAAAATTCAGCTATCACACCCAGTAGCTTTGGAGTCTGCAACTTCCTATGACCCCCTCCACTAAGGAGCTGTTAAATGTAATGTCGATTAAAGACTTTCATAATTGTTTATAAATGATTAGGACAGTTTAATTGTTTGAGGTCTAAGGCAAATTAGAACTGTCATTCAAGTACACATATTTTCATTTGGAAGGGAAAATAGGAGAGTTGCATTAAATCCATTCCAATAATTCATGGTGAAAGCTTCCGATGTTTCTTAATATCAACAATATGTTCAGGAAAATTATAGGTCTTTGACCTGGAAATTCATGACTTGGACATTAAACCCACTAGCAAGAAGCAGAAAGAAGGCTAACATTATTGAAACTGTTCCACCTACTAAACAATGAACCATGTGCTTTATCATATTTCACTCCTTTTGCTTCTAAAAGGAGTGACCTACAGGGAAACAAAGCTAATAGTGAGTAGCAGAAGAAAAGAAATAACAGCAATGATCAATGATTTTGATCAGACCAGACAGGACCTGATCTCTTTATTGGGATTAGTTCACCACATCTGATTTCAAAGTGAAAACAGAATTGCTAAACATTTAATGAATCATGAATACATTTGAAATTTGAGAAAATTACTGACTCTCTTGCCAGAAAAACACAAATTCATACAAATCTTCCGTGTAATTCCTAGAAGTTCAAGTCCAGTGCAGCCCAGCCATATCAGGGTCCTTCAGCCAGAGGACAGGGAGTAATTTTCCGCAGAATTCACAGTCCCTCTTGTCTAATTAATATGTACCTGACACAGATAGTTTGGTTTTCTCATAGCCTTATAAGTGGAATATAAGTTTCTTTTAGTGCTTTCATTTTATGGAACTTCGTATCTTTAAAAATTGGTTGTCTTTTCTCAGTATTTTTGAGGGACAGTGTAAAGTCAGAATTATTTCTAATAATTGTTCCCTAGAATGCATTGTTGTTCAACATTGCTAATTTCATTGAGTAAGAACTGAGGGGTATTTTGGAGAGTGTCTGAATAAAAACACTAGTGCCTTATTTTTCAAAAAAATCACTTGACACATTATACAATTTCCTTTGCTTAGTCATTAACTGAGTGATTATAATTTGACTCTTGGTTATTTCTTATGTACTATAAATTGTTCTATGCCATGACTACATAATTTAGCTAACTTAGTCCTAAAAATCGTATCAGATAGGCAAGGATATAATCATCATCCTTATTTTAAGATTGAAGAAAGACACCAAGAAGTTAGATAATTTGCCTATGATGCAGTGCTAGGTCCTAGAAAAGTCAGGGTCTGAACACAAGAGGTTCATATCCAAAGTCCTGTCCCCTTAGCCAATGCAATGTGCTGCCTTTTAAGAGTTAACAGAGCAGATATTATTTCAGAATTGGCTTATATTTAAAAGAAAAATAATGATTTTTAACCTCTACTATAAACCATAAAGCTTTAAGTTTTTTTCTTAATGTAATTCAGCAGAATGATACTATTAAAAATATCTGTGCTGATTCCTAGAGAAGTCTATATTTTACTTATTCTTGTTTATTTTTTATTAGTTAAAACATTTTGTGATAGCTAATGTTCATATGAAACAAAATAAAAATGGAAACTGTTGATTGATGATTGGTGCAGTCACTACACATTACTAGTTAGTAAAAGTAACTGTTTATAGCCCTGTATATGAAAAACATTTTTCATGCATCATCTTATGCCATCATCAAAATATTTATTTATTTATGTATTTATGTATTTATTTATTTTTGTACTAGGGATTGAACTCGGGACATTAGGATTGCCAGGCAGGGGCTTATGTCTCTCAGCTATCTGCCAGGCCACCTAGAATGACATTTTGAATTACACAGTATTAGCACCATTTAAAGATAAATTAAAGAGAATTAGGGAGGTTGCCATACCCTAACAAATGCGATCAGTGAGGCCAGGACTTGACTCTCTATATAGATCTTGACTCCAAATAGTCAACTTATTTTTATCAGACTACTTTGTACTTATTATAAGGATAATTTGGCCTAATTATTGTGAGGGAAATCTATGAGAATAATGCACAGATTCTTGTCTTCAAGAAGCTAGTTGGAAATATAAAAATTCTCCATACAAAGCGCTTCAATATCCTCAACCTAAATAAGTCTACATGGGGAGTAGCCAGTATGAATGCCTATCTTCCTTCTTCCTTCTCTCCCTTTCACCTATCTACCTTTTTTTTTAGATTGTAATGGCTATGCTGAAAATACGATGTGACTCCCTAATACTTGTCAAAAGTTGATTCTCCCATGTGACAGGAGTTCAAGGTGGGGCCTAGAGAAGTGACTCTGGCATGCAGCTCTGACCCATTGGTGAGTTCATTAACTGAATGGGCTGTGAGGAAGTGAGGCCTGGGTGGAGGAAGTAGGTCTCAGGGTCTGTGAAGTTACCTGTCGCCCTGGTTTCTCTCCGCTCTTTTTGTTTCGAGGCTCCCAGGAGCTGAACAGCTCTCTGAGTTTACACTCTAGTAGCTCTCCACTGCCACACCCTCCTGCCGTGGAGCTCACCATAGACTGAAACTATGAGATCAAATAAAATGTAGTCAGCTAATACAAAATTACAGCAGCTACCCTGTGGCATGAGTGAGAACTACACAGTTCAGATAATTAAATGACTGGGACAACAGCCACACTATTAGCAACAGATAGAAGGTATGAAATCAAGATCCCTCCTTTTACCTTAATGTCTAGGCTCTGGTATTGGACATGTCCCAAATTTCTCTCCATCCTGACTCCAAACCAACATGCCAGCTTTATGCGCCTTTCCTCTTGGGACGTACCCAGTCTGGCTGGAAGAGCACCTAATCCCTAACACAGCACTGGTCTTCTGCATTTGGCCTTGACTTCATCTACGTTGTTAATCTGATCTTGTAACCATCTCACTCACCAGTGACCAAGTGCTTTTAATTTCAGGTGTCACCATCCTCAGAAGTCCCAATTTAGCTTCTTCCTGTAAACTCTTTCAGTACTGGATGCAAGATAATTTTTCCCAGCAAGCAAAAGTTGACAAATGCAGAAAAGTAATTGGATTATAGTTACTATTTTACTGAAAGCCTTTATGGCTTCTCTTTTTTTTTCATAAATTTCAGAATCTTTTCCATGACTACAATACATAGCATGATCTGGGGTCCATTCTCTTTCACTAACTCAATCTCAGTTCATTCTAAATCCTAACCAGCAGAAATGAGCTCCTTGAATGCTTCAATATTTTATATAATGTACAGTGTCCTTCGCCTACACCCTACCCTAGATTTTTTAAGTGTTTCCTCATCACCAAAGCTTCCATTATTCTATATTTTGAAGTTTCTCCTAGCACTTCCCACAGTATTTAATGAGACCTTCTGTGGTCCTTCTTTAATGTCTATCAGCTCCAGTAGACTGTAAACTCAGAGATTAAAGATCATTTGGTCTCCTCTACATGTCTAACACTTGCCAACAGAATCTAGCACTTAGTAGTCTTATAAAGGTGTTTGAGAAACCTGGATATGGGGGTGCATGCCTGAGATTTCAGCACTCTGGAAAGCTGAGACCAGAGGATGACAAGTTTCAGCTCAGTCTGGACAATTAATCAACATAGTAACACCCTGTGTCAAACTGAACTAAACTAAACTAAACTAAACTAAACTAAACTAAACTGAATTAAACTAATAATTTTTAAGGTAAAATATAATGAGTGAGAATAGCTTAGTGCCAAGACCCTGGATTCGATTTCCAGTACTAAAAAAGAAAAAGCTTAAAAAATGATTGGCAAATGGCTTAGAGGAGAGAAAAATAAAACTATATAGAAGTTTACCGGGGCAAGTGAAATAAGGACTTTCAAGGGTAGCAATACCTTAGATTGAAAGCACATGGCTACTGGTAGGTAACATGCTTACAAGATCAGAGGATTAAAAAAATATCGATAAAATCAAGGCAAAGTATGGAAGACGAGTGCTGTGTTAAGGATTAGCTGCTCTTGCAACTGGATTGGGCACATCTTAAGAGGAAAGATAAATAAAGCTGGCATGCTGAATTGAAGTCAAGATGGAGAGAAATTTGGGTCATGTCCAATTGGAGAATCTAGGCATTAAAGTCAAAGGAGAGATCTTGATTTCTTACATTCTATCTGTCACTAATAGTGTCCAAGTCATTTAATTATCTGAACTGTGTATTTTTCATTCATACCACAGGGTGGTTGCTGTAACTTGGTATTGCTTGGATAGATTTTATAAAGTTTGGTATAGATTCTGATGAAATACTTCAAGACTTAATACTGTATACCAAATTATATATTCATTTCTAAAAATGTCATATGCAAGTTGAGATTCAATTTACATACATTTTGTATAGCAAAGAAATTCGCAGTTGCAGAAGGACTTCTATGTCGTTTTACCTTTCTCATGCTTTTGATACACCTTAAATTGTATGATGTGTTCCATCTCACCTTGCTGAGAGTCTCCAGTGAATTCTCCAGCAGCAACTGAGTATCCTGTTTAAATGTAAAAGAATAAAAGTAATCACACTGATGACCCTAAAAATACGTTATATTAGAAAAATTGAAGCGTTACCATGGTACTGCTTTAGCCACAGATCACTACAAAATTATAAAAATTCAGGTTTCTATAAAAGTAAAAATCAAACACAGTATGAACACCTCCTACTGAGCCCTAGATGCAGAATAGATTTGCTATGGTGATCTTAACATGGAGCAGAGCAAAACAAACAAAACAAAAACTATATCTGGAGGTTAACTTATAAACAGAAACACTTCATGACCTACCTCAAAATATAAGTGGCAGCCTTTGTACTTTAACAGCTACAAATTCATGCTCATCAGACATGATATTTTGACAGATAATTTTTGTGTTTGGGATTTGCTATTTCTGATCATCTTCATGGTACACTTCCTAATTCCTTTGACAGTGGCATTCCACAAATTCCCCTTACCTCTACAATGAAGTGTCAGTTATACTGATCAAAAATAAGTGTGATTCTCTATTTTTCAAATTTATCAAGCTATCAGAATGCTGTTAAAATCCCCAGTGTCAAATATCAGTGAAGAAATACCATTGGATTTCAATTTGCACATAATAAAAATTGAGAATGGTATAGCATTCTGTGGCTTACAGCTAGATGTCACCCCACCACCACCACCACCCTTTGCCCCCACAGGCTGGACTGTTGAGAGTGACTAGATCATGGCTGTGTGTTACCGGATTAGTCCTATGGACCAAAACATCTACACATGGGTGTTGGATATCTGGTTTCAGCACTGAGAAACAACTGAAGGCTTAGCATGTAGAACATCTCTTGTTGCTGCTCTAGAAATGGGTTAGAATTCAAACCATGCTGCTGCTGTGCACTGATTGACTGATACATAGTGTCTACTACCAGAAAAATTTGGGTGCAAAAGAATGTCATAGAGCTTGCAAAAGAGCAGGTAGAGAAATATGAAACGCAACCTATGCAGGTTATATACATGATGGATGAAAGCATAGTTAAACTTAAAATGAAAAACTGAGTCTAAACTAGTAAGAAAACTTTCATAAGGTGTCAAACAAGTTATGAATCAAATTTGTATCTACATTGAATCTGTTTGTCTTTTAAGAAACTATATATATCTTCAGCAACGGATCTTACCAAGGTAACTATCATCATAGGAAGCCGGAGCCACTTCTGTCTGCTTTTCTCCAGCCAATTTCCTTAGAATATCTTTAAAGGAATAATTTGCAATGACATCGGCAATACTGGCAGTGATCACCTGACCTGCGTTTAATTAAATTAATACATTAGGTGAATGAAAGCAAGAGGCAGGCTGTCCCTCTACAGACCTGGAACCACACCATCCCTCAAGCTATTATTTTGTTTGTTTGCTTGTTTTGTTTTGTTTGTCTTTTTGTCTTTTTGAGACAGGGTCTCACTATGCAGTCCAGGGTGGCCCTGAGCTCACTTTTGTAGTCCAGGCTGGTCTCAAACTAGCATCAATCCTCCTGCCTCAGCCTCTCAAGTGCTGGGATTACAGGTGTGTGCCACCATGCCTGACCCTACTGTCATGTTATTGTTTGTGGATTTTTAAATAAATTTTCCTGTTTACCACTAGACCTGAAAAGGTTGTGGTTATCATTGGGTGGGGCTTTCCATTTTGACAGAATGCTGTCAAAAATACTGATGAGCAACAATAAATTGTCTCCCTGTTGCCTTCAGTATACATATTCCTTTCATCTTTATATGTTAAAACTATGAAAGGGTAGCTTGCACCTGAATTTTTTTTTTTTTTTTTTTTTTTTTTTTTTGTCTTTTTGAGACAGGGTCTTGCTATGCAGTTGAGGCTGATCTTGAGCTCACTTTTGTAGCCCAGGATGGTCTCGTACTCTCACCAATCCTCCTGCCTCAGCCTCTCAAGTGCTGGGATTACAAGCGTGCACCACCACGCCCAGCTTTTACCTGAAATTTACTTAATTAAATTTTTATCCTACATTGCTCTAGAATAAAGTTTTTGTTGTAGGTAAATGTGCTCTTCAAGATTTTGTTAGCAGGATATTGGACATAATAACCAAGATATCCTTTGGAATTATAATAAAACTTTTTGCATTCTTGCAAAGTATAGATATAGTATTAAATCTAAATCATATATTCAACTAAGATATTGTAAATATATCATGTAAGTTAAAGAAAGAAGTTATACAATATGAGACTATTCATTCTTATATATATAATAAATACAAACATATATATAATAAATTTATAATAGGAAGTAGGCAGATCCAACAAAAACTGTTCTTATGGAACTTATGAGCACTGAAATCAATATGTCAAAAACTTGGACTAATCTCTCTAAAGTAAAGTCTCTCATAGACGTTATGAAATATGATTGCACTGAGGTACACATATGTGTATGATATCTGTAACAGTTTTCCATCAAAGTTTCTATCTATTCCCATACTTGTTACGCAGATTGAAGGCAAAAATGTGATTTCATTCTCTTTGGGGGAAAATTGGAAAAATGTTTTCAAAAAACTGATATTTGTCCTTATAGTAAAGGTAAATTGTTCTCTGAAAATTCACAGAAAATTTCCATTGTCTTTCTGTTTGAATTCCATAAAAAAGAGTAAAGCTCTTAACCCAGGTCATATCTGTTATCAAGTATTGGAACTGAAATGACTCTTCTGATATTAAGATAGTTGTGTTTATACACAAATTTATGACAAATATAAGTAGAATTTGCCAGTTTTTAAGGTTAAAGCTCAATAGGTCCTTACTTTTCTCCTACATATACTCTTCTTCTGTTTGTTTCCTTTAGCTTGGTTTATAATCCTTATACTTTTAATCCTGTATGAAATTTTAAATTATATATCTTAGACAAATGTTTCTACATATGCTTGCCATGGCTTATTTTCAAATCATTTGTATCAGACATTTTTTTTCAACTTAAATAGAGGAATGGCTTATGTAAAATTAAGCAAGTAAGATAAAAGCTAAAACAAACATGATTTTATATCCATCTGTTGGGTATTATATTTTGTTTGGAAAATAATCTTTAAGATCAACTTGGTAATTATTTGAAGTTCTTAATTATGCATGAATTAAGTTTAATAGTAATTACATATAAATGTTTACCATGAATTCATCTTCCTGCATCTTTCCCATGGGTTTAAAATATGTTCAAGTCTCTTTCATTAAAAGTGTTCTAGTGAGATAGTTGAGCAGAATCAGCCCTGCTTAAGCAAGCATGCTGGGCCGAACCTCAGGTACTCTGAGCTGGCCACTGAGACCAAGCGTGGTAGCACACACCTATAATCCCAGTGCTGGGGAGGCTGAAAATAGGAGGATTCCTGTAAGTCCAAAATGCATAATGACACCCTAGAACAGCCAAATATATTAAAAAAAACAACAAAAAGAAAGTGTTCCAACTATTCAGCTAAGTCCAAAATGCATAATGACACCCTAGAACAGCCAAATATATTAAAAAAAAACAACAACAAAAAGAAAGTGTTCCAACTATTCAGCTATCTCATAGTCTACCCTATTTTTTCCTGACTGTACAAACAAGATTCAGTCTAGATTCTCTGTGTTCTTTTTAAACATCTCATTCATTCCCTTGGCTTCAATTACTGCCAATATGTAAGTGATACAGATTTTGTTTTATCCAAGATAGCTTCCTGGAGGTTAGGCCTATATTCCTTATTCATGTAAAAACTCTTGGGTATCCCAACATTTCCATATTCTGCAAAGCCAAAACCAAATTCATTATCTTCTCTCTCCATCTCAGTTCAGACCAATTCTCTTTTGATATTTTCTATTTCAGTGGGTAGTACAGGTCAAGAATTCAGAAACATATCTTTGACATCTTCCTGTTCTTTCCTATTATATAGCCAACCCACCATTTACTCTGTTTATTTTGTCTCGAAAGTATCTCACACATTTCTCCTGTCTTTTTTTAAATAAACTATACAATCCCCGCTCCAAGTAAGCAAACATGTTTACCTAAAACTTACAGCTAGTTGAATTTAGAAACTTATAATTGGTTCATAACCTTATATCAATTTTGTAACTAATGTAGTTTGCTAATATTTCATTTGGCCAACTTTCATTCCCCATTCCATACTGTAGCCAAAGTAATCTTTTCAAAACATGAATTTGGTTATAACATCCTGTACTTAAAATTCTCTAGTGATTTACCATTACTCTTAGGACAAGTATTACCTTCTTACTCTAGCTAAGCACGTCCACTTAAATTCTAAGTCCACTAGTTGTTGGGAGAACAACGATATTGCTCACCGTGGCCAGCAAGCCCTGTGTGCTGGAGGCAGGGCCTCCTTACCACTCTGGGCACTCTCCTTCCTGTCTTAACTCCGTTCACATTGGCTTTCCTCTAGTATTCCCTTCACTGCTGTCCTTGATGACACACAATGCCTGAACACTGCCTCCTTTATTTATCTAGGAGACTCTCTACTCAAGATCCAGATGGTAGTGCAGCTGTTTGTTCTAGAATTAATTGATTTTTTGGCGGCTGCTGGCCTAGGCTGCACCTTTAGGAGAATTATAAGTCATCCCTTCTGGGTACATGTGGTTCTGGACCTGGTCCAAGGCTTCTTGGACAGAGTACAAGTTATAGTCCAGCTCCCTTCCCTGTGATGGATGTGTTCTCAGGGACCCATCACAACACAACTTTCCATCGCAGTGTGTATCAGGATTGAAGCTTTGAAGGCACTCTCGTGGCTATCTGACTTTCCCTAGATATTAGAGAACATTAGAACCACGTGTGCATTCATTCATCATCTCCGCATCTCACACAAAGCCTGACAGAGCCCCAGTAAATGCTTTATAAATGTATAAATGAATGGCTTGGTTTCAAAAAATATCATGTACATACCAAGTTAAAAATTGAAACAATACTATGTTCAAGAAACTCTGAATATGAATATAATATTAATGTAGTAAAACAATATTCAGTGTTCTTTTTGCTTCATTTCCTTGTTAATAGCAACAATTATGCCATTCATTTCTGCCAACAGAACCTACCTTGCCAGTAAAAACTTCCAGGTCCTCCTACTATAAGATCTCCATTCTATAAAACAAAGCAAATGGAAACAAAAGAACAAAACAGGAACAACTGAAAAAAAAAACACTGAAAATGTTTAAAGAGTAATAAATTATTGCTAAAAAGCCCAGATCTAATGATTTGATGCACACAAAATTGCAACTTTTCAAAGAAGTCCTTATATCAGGGACCTGTAAGTCATTTTGTTTCCTTTTTTTCTTTCAACTATTTAGTGCTATCATATCAAATAATTTTAATGTAGTATAATTAAGTAAATTAAACCTTCTCCCTTGAGAATATATGTAAAATTTTGGCACTGTCTGTAGTAAGTAAATATTCTCATGGTTAGTACTGTACAATTAACAGACATGGCATTTTGAAACACCACGGTCATAGAAAGCAAATGCTATTCCAGCGTTTTTCAAGGCCCATCTTTCTTTTCTCCATATATCAGCAAATCTGCCTCCTTTCTCTGAAAACAAAAGCTCCCTGGGCCAGCAAATATAAATGTTTTGTCATCTACTCACAGATGCTTGCCTACCCTGAATATGAAATAGTCAGTTGGATAAAATTAAAAGAGCACAAAAAAATCAATGATAAATACAATAAATAGAAGTAAAGCAGAATATGTTGAAATACTTCTACACTATTTTTAAGATCACTGAATCTTCACACTTTCACATCTGTTTTTTTGTAATTTGGTAAGAGGTTGTGTGACTTTTAATATAACTATTAACTTCAAATCAAGCAATTTCAGATATAAGATGTAATAATTTATAGCTTTTTGTGACATTTAAAAATATTTTTGACATTTTCAGTTTTTGATTTAAAAATAATTGTTACAAGGGGTATAACTGAATTTTATCATATGTGTTTCTTTGTAGGTTGCCATATACACATACATCACTTGATAGAACTAAACAGTAAATGAAAAAAATCTCAGATGTTGCTACACATATAGCTAGTTATTATTATACGTAAAGATTATTTTTTACAGGGATTGGAAATGAAAAGAGTAGCAATAGCAATAACCATTATAAGCACAACAATAAGAATATTAAACATTATAAGATGAAAGAAAAAATAATTTACCTTATAAAAATCCAAACTAAATCCTGCTTGGCAGTAACCTTGACCTTCAGGATCAGGATTGCCTTGAATGATTAAAATACACAAATGTCGTAATTTCAAAGCTCTACATTAATAACCAATTCAAGATATTTTGTTCTTTATAGATGCTAATTTTTCCAATTAAAATATATGCTTTATATTTAAGAATTCATTCCAAGTAATTTTTAAAATACATTTCTGTGTATTTTCTTACTCCAAATAATATTGTGATTCCACCATACAATCTACAGAAATTACGCTTGGGGGGTTGTTATTTTAGGCTTATTGAAGACATTGAATGCTAACTGTACTATATACTTAGGGAATATATATATCAAAATAAGAATATGTATTGATTTTTATAAACTATGATCATTTGAAGAAATAAAATCTTGATATAGACTGCATTCTGAGCTATCTGTGGGACAGTAATGTCTCTCCTCTGTCCATCTTGCTATGTCTGCTTTTCCTACAGGAGTGCTCAAGAAGTGTATATATGTCTTCTACTGGTGGCACTGACAAGGAATTCCATGTGTATGCTTCTGAACAAAATAATTCTATTTTGATTGATCATATAAATTGGGAGATTTCTTGCCATAATGAATTTCATAGGGCTATTCAATGATCATGCTGAAAAGAGAAACTACTCTAATAATGGTTTATTTTATAATCTATGTAATGTAATTTACTAACTGAATGCTCAATAAGATCTCATTGGCAGGTTGACATAGACTCCAAGGGTATTACTATAAAAAACCTTTAGGATCTTAGAATCAAATTACCTATCTAGAAGTCTTCTATGTTCTTCTCCTCTTTGGTCAATATTTAGCTAATTCTAGCATCACCCTCAACAGTTCTTTTCATGTACTCTTTTTATTTCTTCAAAATAACTTCTCTACCTCAGGTAGCATATGTCACAAAATCTGTTCCTCTCTTTTTCGTTGTGGTTTATGGTTATAAATTTTATAGAAGTCTTCCAAAGCTTATATGTATAACTTCAAATGTACGGATAGTAGTATTCTAGACATTTTTGTTTATAAATATATGTACCTGAGGATATATGTAAACATATTATATGCTATTACATGAATCTATATGCATTGAGTAGTTTAAGAAATGTATTTTAAATATATAAGTCATTTGAAACCTTTTTTTAAAAATCAACTTTATTTTTAGCAATGTAGATTATTTGAAAGGGAAAAGCATGATTCTTCAAAGCTATTTTGCTTTTAAAATAAGAAGCAAAAAGTGAGAAAACATTTTAAATTCATTTAAAAAAAGCCAACTTCAGCTGTTTATTTCTGAGTTACAGTTATAGTAGAGTTTTAAGGTCTTTTCTCTGAAAGCTACTTAATTTTTGGAGATGAATTATTATTTGTGAGCACTAAAGGTATCTTCCTGAAACTTCAGAGCTCTTCAGAACTATACAATTATTTCTGAAGATAAACTCAGGAATCCAGGGACATATGCTGATTGTTCACCACTATATGTTGGCTTCCAAAGAAAAAAATTGAATGGTGTGTGTGAACTGTCCTCACCTGCATTATGAATTATTGTAAAAGCTGAATGTATGTCATTAATATGAATAAGGTCAGCTCTCAAATTGCTCACTACATCCGCTCAGTTCATTGGGTTTGTGACGTAGAATTAACATAAATTCTCTTTTGAAAATAATATTGCTGATGTTCCTGTTCTGTGATGTTGACCATATGCTTAGGAACAAGCAGGCTTTGTGTTAATGAACTGTGAACTTCTCAGCCATGACAGGAAGTCTGCTCCTTGGATGATTTGAAGTATGTATAGGAATAGATATCTCATGAGGATGTAAAAACAGTTAAGCCATTCTCAGCAATTTATTCAGCTATTCTGAAATACACACTGAGCACCATTTTAGCTTTTTGGTACTATTCTTCTATGTAGAAAAATAAATAGTAAATTCAATGATATTGTAATGTATCTATGGAGCTGCAATTGTGAATATACTTTAACTCAGGATATTTTAAAATAATGGTTCAAAGTCATACTGAAACTTTGGCCTCACAAGTTTATATTATATAGGGCTACATTTTAACCTGGGATGTCATGTCCCACAGGCAGTCAGAACAAAAGGAAGAATTCAAAGCAGGGACAAGTTTCACTAACGATCTCTCTCAGTGTCATTGGGAAGAGCACAATATATCTTCACACAAAACAGGTAGGAAAGACTGGCTCATCTGTTTAGTTACAATGGTTTGTTATTTTGGGGAAGCATCTTTAGTGAATTGTGAAAAAATATAGTAAGATAGGTGCAAATGTTGACGAAAAATTAAGTATTTAATATCTTTGTTGTGATAATACTACCCTTTTACCAAACCCAAGACTCAAGCACCCTCAGTGAAGCTTCACCCAACCTGCTTTCTTGGGTGCTGCCTATGCCTGGGAATTGCTTTCTCTGCCAGCAGTAGCCCAACATTTCCCTATCGGGTTTTTCCTCTCTCTGTTCGCCAGCTGAGGTCTCAAGTCACTCCTTTCTTGTCTTGCTGTTTTCTGGGGGGACAGGGCACACTTTTCACTACCTAGCATCATATTTATGAACTTACTTAGCTATACATCTGTTGCCTATCAGTGCCCCTAGAATGTTGGCTCACTGAATCCAAGGATTCGTCTTTTCCTGTTCATTTACATATTCTGTGAAAGTGGAAAACATAGTGCAATTGTGTTTAGTAGGCACATGTTGAGTGAATAAGTAATGGAGCCTTTTTATCTACAAAGCAACCTTATTTTAAAGCTGTTTTAGATAAAGTCCTTAGTCCCAGACTATCTAGTCAGCTAATATTCAGAAGACTATAAACTTATTTTTTTCTTTTTTTCTTTTTTTTTTAGAAACATGCATTACTTACATTTATTCCAGTATGACATTGTATTTTTAAAATAAGCCTTTATACAGAGTGGCAATATAACATAGTTGCTAAGAGCACATGGAACAAGACTTTGTAGGTTTGAATCCTTACTTAGCCACTTACTTGTTATGAGACTTTGAGAAAGGTGTACATCAGAAGACTATAAACTTGTCTGTGCCAAAATTTCACCAAAAGCTATCAGAGTTAAAAAGTTCTATCCCCATTTCCTTGGACCTCTGAATCTTTTTAACTTTCTTTTGTCACTGAATGAATCTTTATCTTCAGTGTTTTGCTTCTGATAGGCCTAACAATCTTGCCTAAATTAGTTCTGAACCATAAAAATATGTATGCAAAATGTGGCTTACTTTTCAGTATAGGCCTACCAGGGAAAGGTGGGTCATGAGAACATGGCCTGGGAGGTCTGACCGATCTCCCTTCAGTGCCTCTGCCTTGACTCCTTTTGTTTCCTGGATGCCTTGATGTGAGTGACTCTCCTCTACTTGCCCCTCTGCCAGCTCTGCCTACCCCTCTGCCATGATGCCCAGCCTCATAGCCAGCCAACTATAAGCTGAAATTTATGCAAGTTGTAGGTCAATGTAAGTCTTTCCTCCTTGAAATTGTGGGTGTTGGGTCTCAGGGATGAGAAAGTAAGACTGTAGCACCATCCAAATGAGCCAAGTGGGCCAATATTGTTCAGAACACATAGTATACATTTTCAACAGCCCCTGATGGTTTGGAGCCTAATATAAGGAACCAATCAGTTCCACTGAAGAATATCTAAAAAATGAATTTTCAAAACATGGAAGAAGATCACAAGCATCCCAAGACTTGGCTCTCCTATCTCAGGACATCCTATAAAGCTGTCAGTAACCTTTACCCTCATTTCATTTCCACCTAATGCTATAACTTTTCAGTGATATTTCATGCTAACTTTCACTTTCAAGGAATAAAAATAACTTACTATTCCGACAAGGGGAGTACTCCGCATATGCACTGAAATTCTGAATTGCTACATAGCAGGTGCCAACTGGATCCTTTTCTGGTGTTGGCTTCAGGGTTCTCCAGTGATATAAAGGAGCACAGGCCTGTGAAACATCAAAGACACTGACTGTATTTTTATCTAGGCTTCTCATACAATAGTTCATTTTGAGTTACTGACTAGTGTGCCTAAACTTATGACAACTGCTGTTAAATTAATAGGTGAGCTAATTGCTCCCCAGCATGCTAATGAGCAACTTGGTAATCAGAGCTAATTAAACCTCCCTGAACAATTTTCAATACTAATACATTGTAGAACTGGCAAAAAGTAAACGTATGCAAAGGAATGAGCTTTCCTGTCATAGAATCAAAAATTAAAAGTAACCTGGCAAAAGGAAAATACTTCCTAAACACGAATGACTCATAGTTTCTTTTCATGCCTTTTTTTTTTTTTTTTTTTTTTTTTTTTAATTGGGCACAGATGAGAGCAAACCATCACTTAAACAGTGAATAAGTGAATGGAATGTGTTAAAATAAGAACTGGTTTATTTTTGTCTTGTTTTTTAAGAAACTTCAAAAATAAAATCAAAGGCTGCAGACACGTTTATCTGTTTTGCTGTGTACCCTACTTTATCAATGAAGCCACGCATTATTAATTTTTAAATAATGACTTTTCTAGACATTTTACTCCTTGTTGCAGTGTTTCAGGCATTAATTTAATGGAATGGTCTTTATCCATGGTAAAACTGAAGGTAAAAGACAGTACCTGGTGCCTATTTTAGCACTAGATGGAAAATCAAAGAGCACATGTTAATAATGCAGAAACACTTCTTTCTCGTTTTTTTAAAGAAAACAAAAATAATAAAAACAAAGTATAAAATTTCACAACCCTACAAGAGAGGACCAGCCAAATAGCTCAGCGGATTAAAGCACCTGCATGTAGGCACAGGAGCTGGAAGTTCAGGCCTGCCTTACTGGCCCTGCCCCTAGGGAACACTGAGACAGCAATTGAGACTGGGTGTGGTGGTTCACGCCTGTAATCCCAGCTCTTGGAAAGCTGTAAACAGGTGGATCATTATCAGTCTGATCTAGTAGTGAGACCTGAACACCCTATAGACTCTTCCTCCAAAAAAGACAAAACAAAACAAAACAAAAGATTGTAGGAGAGTAACAATGTTAGTATGTTATGTATTATTATCTTCAAAGTGGTTGCTTATATAGCTGGGTGTGGTAGCACATGCCTGTAATCCCAGCACTTGGGACGCTGAGGCAGGAGGACTGGTGTGAGTTCAAGACCAGTGTGGGCTACAAAAGTGAGCTCAGGGTTAGTCTGAACTGCATAGCAAGACCCTGTCTCAAAAGGACCGAAAAAAAAAAAAATACCCAAACAAACCACAAAGTAGTTGTTCATATTACAAGATACAGGCATAAAAAAATTGGTCAGATAATATAGGCATGAACCATTCTTTTCTGTGAACTAATAGCAACTAGTAGTATAACTTTCTTAACTATCTTTATTGAATGCAAACTAACCTAACACTGACTCTGCTTCCTAAAGAGTAACTTATTGTGATAAGCTCTAAAGACTGTAGACAACCTTTTTCAAAGGAGATGAGTTAGCCAGATCATTCCATAAATATGTTATCAATTCTAAGAAGGAAAAAAAAAGGTTAGAAATAAACATTAAACACTTACTTCCTGCTAACCTTAGAGTGGTAAGTTAGGTAGGGGTGTGTACTATACAAACATTTATTCACACAGCAGAGCCTCTTCTAGAATTTACTTAACTGCCAGTAGCACTTGGCATAGAGCTTTGCCTTTAAAATTTGATCAATACTTTGAGTGGTCAGTCAAATTAAAGGACTGCTTACTGGAGGGAAGTTGAAATGTAATCTCACAGTGCCAAATTATTATGCATTAGTTGGTACATTTTTGTTTTTATAACACACGACTTTTAAAAAGTTTTTAATTACTTTTAATAAGAAATATCAATATGATAGTTTCAAAACACATTAGTAGTGTATTCTCAATAATTGACACATTGCATATTGTCCCCATAATAGTAATACAGAGCACAGGATGTGGGCATGCTACATTTTCTAATTGATGTTGGTAAGGACAGAGAGAAAAAAAAAAGAAAGAAAATTCTTCTCTTTGAACTGAGAGGAAGTAGATGTATACATAGTCCAATGTTCGATAATTGCAGTGGGTTATCAGTGCAACTAACAATGTTGGAGGCTGTTGATTTAAGCTTCTTACAGCTCATCATACTAATCTACTTCTGTGTTTTATGCTTCATAATTAAGCTTTTCTGCTGGGTGATCAAGGGCAAGTTAGAGCAAGACTTGTATAACAAAACATTCATCATTTGTATTTTCCAAGGTCAAATCCGCTCAGGATTAACTTTGGAACCAGGTGCTTTGTAGAACTGTTGTCAGTGTCAGCCTTCGGGATGAGTCACAGCCATTGCTTGACCATTTTGCTTTCTGGAAAAGTCTGAGAGAACGTTTTTCTATAGATGACTCTTGTTAAACACACTATAGTTCATGTGTAAATATCGTATAGTTTCCCTATAGTTCATAGTTATAGGATATTACAGCACAGGTTCTCTTATATCCTGAGTCCTTATTGACCTTGAAGGGCTAGGGCCAAAATATTGGCTATCCTCATTACCCTTCTTTTTCTTCAATTTTTGGTCTGTTAACTTACATTATGAACCCTCCAGCAGAGAAGCTTCATGATACTATTACTCTATAACATATGTAACTGAGCTTAACATCACTGGCTTTCTGAATATCAAACATCTTTGACTTAGCTTGAAATTGATATTTTCTTACAGTCACTGATATTCTAATAACTCTCTATAGAATATGATAAAGCAGTTACACATTTTTACATAGACATTTAGAAATCCAAGGGTGTACAAAATTGTAGCCTGTCAAGACTATGGCATTTTGCCCAGTATCTTACTCTCAATTAATGCCTTTTTTTTAAACCAACCATTTACTTGAGAGAGAGTATAACAGTTACTGAGTGTATATCAGGAGCAGTACACATCAAAAAGATGAGACTGACAGGCATTCCAAGCATAGTTTTAGTGTTGCACGGTACTATGATCAATGTAATGAACCTTTTGAAGGTTCTGAAGACCAATATCTCACTTATACTGTGTACATAAGTGCATGATTTTGCTCCTGCTATGTTTCTTATCTTATATGCTTCCAAGTCACTTCATTGTTTAATCCATAACACGTTCAGCTGTGTTATGCCCTTAAGTTTTTACTTCTTTACAGTTCTTACTCTAGGGAAACTATACGATATTTACACATGTAGGTCTGGTTTATTTCACTTATGAGTATATGTTCAATATGCATCCATTTATATATGAAGTCTTCCAGCTTATCATTCTTTGTAGCTGAGTAGTATTCCATTGCATAAAAATACCACATCTTTTTCAACTATTCTTCAAATGATGGGCATTTTGGTTGTTTCCAAGATTTGGCTATCACAAATTGTGCTGCTATAAATATAGGTGCATAGATATTGCTATGGTATGATGTTTTCAGTTCATCTGGGAAAATTCCCAGTAGGGGGATAGCTGTATTGAGTGGGATTTCCAGTTCTAGTTTTTTTAAGGAGCCTCCACACTGCTTTCAATAATGGTTGCACCAATCTGCATTCCCACCAGCAGTGCAGAAGGGTTTCTCTTTCCCCACAGCCTTTCCAGCATTTGTTGCTGGTTGATTTCTTTATGATAGCCATTCTTTCAGGGGTGAGATGGTAGCTAAGTGTTGTTTTAATTTGCATTTCACAGATGGCTAGCGATGTGGAGCATTTCTTCGTGTATTTATAGGCTTGCTGAATTTCTTTCTCTGAGAAGTGTGTGTTCATCTCAGATGCCCATTTCTGGATTGGGTCTTTGAATTTTGGAACCCTAATGGTTTTTAGTTCTTTATAGATTCTGGATAGAAGACCTTGGTCTGAATACTTATTAGTTAAAATCTTTTAAAAATTTGTGGGTTGTCTTTCACTCTGTTTGTAATTTCCTTTTACATGCACAAACTTGTTAGCCAGAGGAGGTCCCATTTGTTGATGCTTTCAAGTGTGAAATGTGCATTTTGATTTTTGTCCATGAACTTTTTGTCTACCCCAATGTCTTCAAGATTTTCTCCCACTTTTTCTACCAGATTTAGTGTTTCTCTTTTAATTTTTAGATTTTTAATCCATTTTGACTTTAGTTTAGTGCATGGTGATAGACTTGGGTCAAGTTTTAGTTTTTGGCATGTAGAGAGCCAGTTTTTCCAGCGCCATTTGTTGAAGAGGCTATCTTTCTTCCAGTAAGTACATGATACATGATTTGTCATACCAAAATTTCTTTCGCGACCTCGCTGAAACATCTAATTCTAGGAATGTTTCCCCAGAGAAAATAACACATATTATTTTATGCCTTATGACATTATGCATAGGAATACATTGTGAAAAAATGAAACTGCCTCTAACTTAACTTACCTAGTATTGGGATTTTTATCAGCAAAAAGTAAATTAAACAACAATGAACAACAAAAATAAGTGTTCATAATATGCTTTGGTTTCTTCTTCAGAAGTTAAAATTCTAACAAGGGCACAATACTTAAAAGGGAGTAGTGTTTAAGTTGAGTAAGATTAATTTTCCTGGAAATGAGAGACAATCAGTGTATACAAAGCACAAGCATAATTTTTTGCTTCTGTTTTGAATCCTCTTTGTGATTCATCTGATTTCAACACCAGTGTCAGATTTACAGAATTCTATAACATGGAACTGCTAAGCTATCTTTTAAGTTTATGGACAGTGAAAACTGGGCAACATTCTAATTGTACAAAAATTCATAATTAGGTAAGGTCTGGAAGTAGCCAATGGCTTCCAATGTGAATTGTAATGTCCTGGGCAAAGGTCTCCACTCCATGTTTCTGTAGAACAGAGCAATGTCCCAGAAATACTTGACACATAAGACTAGCCCATGTGCCATGGTTTACACATTTCTGGCAGGGAGTCACTCACGGTTTCGACTGAGACTGTGGTCTTGCTTAACCTCCACAACACTTACCTGATACTCTCATTCTCTTACTTTTATTTTGATTGTTTTTAACTCTACTTTAAAGTCATTGCAGGTTTCTAGACAGGTTCTTAATAGTCTAGTCCAGTGCATAACTACTTTGAATAAGAACATCAGTAATCTCAAATGAATAATCCTTCTACAAATTAAGGTTTATTTGTTTATTTATGTATTTAGGTTTCAGTTTTATCAATCTGAACATAGTAAAGTCTTAGCCAGTGCCTCTAGACTCTGCAAGTCCTCTGGGTTTCCTTATCTCATTGTCTTTCAAGCAAATGGACAAGCTACATCCTTAATAAATTCAGCCTAAGGTGTAAACTGTGGCAGGAGAGTCTGAATAGTAAGTGAGGCATTTTCAATGTAATTTGCTGGCCTAATCTTCTATCTCACACAGGAGATTTAATGCCACTTCATAATTTAGAAAATAGATGCTTACTTAAAACTAAATATTTTTAGTGTGCTTCCACACCACTTACCTGATGCTCTCATCCTCTTTCTTTTATTTTAGTGGTATTATTGTATCTTCTGTGGTTTTGATAGTTTCTAGAACTACTGAATAAATGTGTGACAACTGTGAGCTACAGATACATTTTTAGGATTTAAAAATTTAATACAGTATCCAAAACATTTTTGATCCCTAAACAGTTACTAGAATGGAACTAATATTTAATAATAATTCCTATAAGCTATATATCAGTAAAGAATAAAAAACCAATTCTGAAAGAAAAATGTATCAATGTAAATATAGTTCTATAAGTACTACATTGTAAACAGTTTCTGACTAAAATGCGTTGCCATATTTACATGGAATGTATTTTTTGTCTTTTAAAGGGTCTCACAACTGAAAAAATAAAACTAGGCATCTCTTTTGAGTGTTTAGTTTCATTAAGTTAGAATTCAAGCACTCTTATATCCTAAAAGCCTAAGTGATTTCTTTGTTTTTTAAGGGAATTAAAGCAAATAAGTTTTTTTAAAAAATCACCAAAATAAAGAATCTTCCAGATTCATCCAGTAGCCATTGATTTTCCAGTAACCTACGCATTGATTTTGGATTAAAACAATAAAAGAATAGAATTACAAAGTCATAGCACATCCATAATGCATACTCACCACGACTTTTCCTTTGTGAGCCTTCACTGTTGCTCCAAACCATTGATTTGACTTAAATTCTATAGGTTCTTTAGTTCCATTAACTCTGATCTTTCTGTTGTCTGACAAGAAGGATATAAATTATTACTAGTGTGTAAAGTGTAGCAACAAGTTAAATCTCACAGCACAATCCTAAAACAAAAGCCTCATAGGGACTCTATAAGAAAGTTATAAATATAAATAAAAAAGTGCTCAAAAAATTGCTATCAGCCAGAATTCAGTAGTATAAGAAACGGTCTGTCATTATAATCAAGGAAAATGCAAGGGTAATTTAACAAATCGAAATCAATCACCAAGATTCATCCCATCAACAGAATGAGCAACAACAACAACAACAAAAACAACAACAAAAAACACATACGACCATCCCAATAGATACAGAACATGCACTTGATAATTGTCTCAGTCGCTTTTCTCTCATTGCTGAGACAAAATACCCAACATCCCAAATCAAGCAAGGAAAGTTTTATTATGCTTACAGTTAGTGAAGTTTCAGTCCATACTCATCTGGCTCCAAGACAGAGTGAAATATTGCACAAAGCAGCTCTTCATGGCAGCCGCAAAGAACAAAGGGAGGGTCAGCTGCTCAGGAAGCTAGCAAGCCACTCTTCTGTCCTCACATTGTAATACACCTGCCCCAAGGTGGATGCGGCACCCACACCCACAATAATCAATCGAAAACTTGAGAAGCCACCCCATGACTGCATGAGGCTTGGGGGAGGGAAACAACTAGACACAAACCATAATGTTGTTAAGGGGTATAATAATGTTGAATATCCTTTCATGACAAAAATTTAACACATTAGGTATGGAAGGAACATACCTCACTATGATAAAGCTATATTTCACAAGCCCATATGTAGCACCACTGTGGAAAATTGAAATCTATACCTCTAAGATCAAGAATCCTGGCCGGCAAGAAGGCTGGGCCTACGAGATGGCTTAGCAGTCTAAAGCACTTGCTTAGGCAAGCTTAGGTAATCACAGGGACTGTGGTTTGATCCCCTGCACCACAAGCTGCACAAGCCCCACCCTCAGGGCAGGCTGAGCCAGCCATAGTATATATATGAACCAAACAATGATCCTCACTCTCACAACTTCTAACCAACCTAATATTAGAATTGAACAAGTAAAAGAAGTAAGAGACATCTAAATTAGAGAGGAAGAAGTTTAATCATCTCTGTTTGTATATGACATACTCTTATTACAGAATACCTTAAAGATTCCATGAAGACTGCTCAAAATAATAGGTTTAGTAAAACTGTTGGATGTAAAATTAACTTACAAAAATCTGTGACACCTCTATATACCAGTATTAAACTATCTGTGAAGAAAATAATACCAATACGATAACATTACTTTGGAATGAATTTAACTAAAGAATAGAAAAATTTTATACTGAAAAATCATGAGAACTGATGAAAGAAATGAAAGAAGACAAAGATAAACAGGAAGATACAAGGGGCTCAAGGATTAGAACATACATATCAGTAGAATGTCCGTGCTATGCAAAATGATCTACTGATTTCATACAATCTTTTTTAAACTCTCCCAGTCCCCTCCTGTGTGGCACTGGGGAAATGGTTCTTCTTGCATATGGCCTTGCATGCACCTCTCCGCTGATGAACAGAGTGGCAGCTCAGGGACATTAGATGTGGCTTTCTGGTAGCCCCAGGGGATGAGGATGTGAGCCTTGACACATGCTAGCTCGTGCCCAATTCTGTCTTGTCTAATATAGGAGAGGACTGAGGCATTATCCTCCAACACAACTTCTGTGGTTCACTGTAATACTCTACAACCTTTCCTGACTAGTAAATGCTGTACTCTGAAAAAAAAAAACTTTATTAAAATTTCAATGACATTCTTCATGAAAATAGAAAAACAACCCTAAAATTTTTATTGACCCACAAGAGACTTTAAATAACCAAGAAAATCTTAAGTGAACAGAAAAAAAAAGCTGGAGGGATCACACTACATTATTTTAAAATACACTTTATTTTAGAGCTATAGTAACCAAAGATACAGATAGACCGCCCAGAAAAATGTTCATGCATTTATCTTTAATTTATCTTCAGGGAAGTGTAAAGGTCACACAAAGGTAAATGGATAGCCTTAGTATAAATTTTGTTAGAACAACTATCCATGTGCAAAAGAAAATACTTGACCCTTGCCTAACCCCAGATACAAAACTCAACTGAAAATGTATTAAAGACCTAAATATTAAGACCAAAACCAAACTACTAGAAGAAAACAAAATGAAAAGGTTTTTGCTGTTGGACTTGGCAAAGATTTTTTGGATTTGAGTCCTTAAGCACAGGCAACAAAAGTAAAACCAGCCAAATCAGATTAGTTCTACTTTCTTCTGTACAGCAAAGGAAATACCAAACAGAGTGAAGAGACAACCTATAGTATGAAAGTATTTGTTGAGTGTTGCAGTTAAGGTGTTAATGTCTAAAATATTTTTTTTAAAAAGCACTTTGAATCTAATAGCAAGAAAACAGGGTCCAGCCAGATAGCTCAGCAGCCTAAAGTACCTACATAGACAGGTGCAGCGACTGGGGTTTGATCCCCAGCCTGCTGTGCTGGTGCTGCCCCCAGGACAAGCTGAGAGGGTGACTGAGACTGGATGTGGTCGTGCCAGCCTGTAATCTCAGCGCTTGGGAGGCTAAAACAGGAGCATCACTATGATCTGATCAACGTAGTGAGACCCTGTAGAACCTGTACTAAATACATACAAAAATAAAAACTCAGAAAAGACCTCAATAGATAGAACAAGAGGAAAAATGTAAATGTTTGAAAGGTATCAGAAAAATGGTCAACATCACTAATCACCAAAGAAATGAAAATCAAAATCACAACAAGATATATCATGTCATTTCAGTAAGAATGGCTATCATTAAATTGACTAATGATAAAAAATGCTGGTGGTTATTTAGATAACAGAGAACTTTTATATGCTGTTTATAAGAATGTAACTTATTCCAACAATTATAGCATAACAATGTGCAAGTTATTAAAAAATAAAGCTAGAACTACCAATGATCTATCAAGCCCAATTCTGAGAGTATAGCCACAGAAAATGAAAACAGGATGTTGGACAGGGATCCAAATTCATGTTCTTTGCTGCATTATTCACCATAGCCAAGATGAAGGATGATCGTAAGTTTCTATTAATACACAAATGTATAAAGAATATTAGCTTTGTAAAAGATGGAAATAATAGAATTTGTGATAACATGGATAAACCTGAAATACATATTAGTAACCTAAGCCTGCATAAGGAGAAGACAAATAGAGGGTGATCTTATGAATATGTGGGATTCAAAAAAGTTGAACTTAGGCAAAGTACATTGGGTACTGTCTGAGGCTACAGTGGAGTTGGAGATTAGGGAGATATTGCTCAATAGACAAGAAGTTTCCGTTAAAGGAATAGGTTCTGGAGATCTCCTGTACAGCATGATAATAGTACTTAATAACAATGCATTATAAACTTGAAAATTGCATTTTAAAAGTAGATTTCTCACCACAAGAAATAAAGATAATTAATTAATCAGTTAGCTTGATTTAATCATTCAGTAATGTTCACATATATGAAAATATCACATTGCATACTCTGAATAGACACAATTGTTATTTGTCAGTTTGAAAATACTTGAAAGCCAATTTTAATACACAGAAGGATACTACTTTGTGACTGAGCCTAAGCTAGGGGGTGGCCTGCTAAGATAAATACAAACTCAAAACATATAAAATGACATTTCACTAGTTAAAAATATAATTTTCTTATGGTTTACATTTCAGAGATAAGCATAGGTTAAACTTAATGCAGACTCTGATAGTTTTCCATATATGTTTCAGTCACATACTTATTGGTTTCAGAATGGAGACCAAATAATTTAACTGCTTAAAAGAACTCTCAATTTTTCCGAATAGGAAAACACATTCAAATTCTCCTGATCCAAAAATTATGTTTCTCAGGACACATTATCAGAACCAACATGAAGGACTTGGCTCATATATGACTAACATGTGTCCACACAGCCACGGTAAATAATGCCCCACCTCAGCTTTTCACACACTTTGCAGATGTCAGCAAGAGAGGAACCAGCTGGGGAGAAACTCAACTGAATTATAATACACTTCAGATTCTAATCAGAAGCAGAGCTCTTTTCTTTCCCTCATGGTTCCACAGTGCACTGACTTCCCACATGGTTCGAACTTCTCGGTCGTAGTAGCAGCTTATCAATTGTTATAGCCAATGAATTTTCAAGAACAGTTATACTTGGACATCTTATTTGTATGTGTTTCCTTTTGTATGAGTTGTATTTTTCTTTATTGACTAATAAGTACTTTATAAAATGAACTTTTAACTCCTATTAGGTAAGGCCAAAATAAACATGTGATTAAAGCTTTAATTATGTTTACTTATGATTATAGACTTTTAGAAATTATTTATAGTCAACCTAGAATTTACATTTTGACATGCTGGGAGAACATCTGGAATCTCCTTCTAAAAATATCTTAATTATTTTGATGTCTCTGGACTTTGAAAACACAAAATAAGTTCTGAAAATCCTCACTCAAAGCGCACATAATTGGCAAAGAATGAGAGAAGTCGTACAGCTGACAGCCTGACAGGAAAAGCATAAACATTTCCACTTATATCTAGGCAGCTGGGGTGCTTGCCAAACTCAGAGCCAAAGGATCTTGCCACCACAAATTGGGAGACCTAGGGCAGTTCACTTATTCTTCTGAAATTTTAACTTCTCCAGAGCGAAACTGGGAATGCCTCCTCCATGCCTACTTCACTGATAGTGAAGTCACTAGGATCGCATCAGAGAAATGAGTGTGAACATTCTTGAGGAACTGCGAAGTCATATAAAAAAGAAATCTCACAGTTCTACAACTGAAGATCTACTAAAATTCTCTTCATCGGAAACCTGGAAACTCCACCTAAGCCTAAGAAGCAGAAGAAGTTCACAGACACACAAGTGCAATAGTTTATTATTACAGTTTGTGGCACTCAGGAATGGGATTGGTGATTGTTCGTGAGACTGTCAATGTGGCTTTGATTAAGCATGAGAAAAGTACTACAGTGGGTTCTGAAACTTCTAAATATTGAAACACCATGAAAGGAAACTAGAACCTCAAAAATTCAAACATAGTTAAAGAGATCCCAAAAGAACTTAAATTTCAAATGCAGGCTTCTGTGAGAAAGAAATTGGAATACGGGATAAAACTGTGTCAGTTCCAAGCTGACTTTTGCTTTGTTGGGTTAAATGATGGGATTCTCCTCATTCCGCCTAAGTGGTGCGTGAGGAATCTTCTCTGCTACCAGAAGATGAATGGTATAATCACTTCAGTAAAATGTGAACTGTGGTTCTTTTAAGCAAGAACTGTTTTTCTGGATGAAAAGCACAAATGAATGGAGTTCACTAAATTCAGACTTGGCCTAAGGAGTACAGGAGAAAAGAATTTCAGTGTTCCAGGTCTCTTACAACAAAGGAATCTTTGACCTAGGTCTATCACCCCGTCACTCATCGTTAAAGTTAATAAAAGGCCTTGAAAATACTGTTTTATTATCTTATATAGTTTTAAAACCAATCTGCCTTTAAATATAGCATTATAATAATGGAGTTTCAGATAAGCAAAATAGATTTGAATTGCGATGAAGGTGACCTTTCCAATTTCTTAGTTTCCTTTCATGCTTAAGAAGGATGGAAAGTATGCTGCATATTGAAATAAATAGCCTTACATTCTGTATCAGGATTCTTTCCTGCCAAACAACCTGATACAGAATGTAAGGCTATTTATTTCAGCAAGCTTTTCTGGGCATGGAAGATGTTTCTGATTGGATTTGATTTGATTTATGATTCTAAGTAAAATCTGTCAATATGCAGCATACTTTCCAGCCTTCTTATCTCTCCTTTATATGGCAAGTGCTGAAAGCCTGGAAAACACATTTTCCACGCTTCCTAACTAGCAGGATTCTGAATGAATGAGAGGCTTACAAGAGCTCTGTGAAGACAGAAAGACAGAGAAGCTGCTGCTTTCTGGTGGCAGCTATAGGCAGCACATGGTCCTCCATGGTGACAGATGTTATGTTCAGCCAGCAGTTTTCAGATGTCCTGCTGACAGCCACGTCTTTGGTGTTCTTGTGCAGCTAAGATCATGCCTATGGTTCCTAAACCTCCAGATTTGTTGATCTGGCAGTGACTGTCTTGACCCTAGCCCCTCTGCCTTTCCCATAGTCATGCCGGCAATAGTCTTTCTTTGAAATTGCCATCTAAAGTGGCTTCTGCTTTCCTATCAAAGCCAAAATCCAGACTGATGCACTGATGACATGGGTCAAAGGATCTAGGGCAGGGCCACATGTCCTCTGGAGCAGAGGAGAGGCAACTGGTAACCACAGGATCCTGTGGACACTGCAGAAGTCCTGAAAAGACCAGCGGGGTGGGGGATGGTGACTATCCATTACCTAAGCGAGTCTTCTTTCAGCACAGCATGAACTATAGAGAGAGCAAAGTGCAAAGCACATAAAAAGCTTTTAGTTATTACATGAAAAACATTTTATTTATGATCACCAAAGTGTGAATTCATATAATTTTCATGTATCAGATAATATTCGTTAAGAAAATTTCCTAGCTATTAAAGAAATACCCTTAATTTATAAGCTGTATGAAAACAAATTGTGCATCAGCTTTACTTGTCATTTTTCAGTAATTGATAGAATATTTTTGTGTGTTTCTTTTAACTGACAAAAAGACATTCTACCATATTGTCTGTATGCAGCAGAGTGTATTTGTGTTTCCCATTGAATTTTATGTCTGTGAGAGATGTCCATTTATAGTTATCTAACTACACAGTTAGCTAACTTGATAATAAGATACATGGAAAGATAAATATCTATAGATGGATGGATGGAAAGACAGATATATCTAAGCCATTCTTTTTTAAAACTCTTATACAGTGTTATATTCCATTAAACAATCATCTAAATTTTACTTATTCATTTTCTTACACATAAAAGTTTAAGGTTTCTGTTTTCAGTGCTGCCATTGAGCTCTAGGCATCCCTCTATTCATTTTATCTCCAAATATATGAGGATTTCTCTCTGGTACCAGATCAGAAGTGACATATTAAAAAGTAATCCTATGCATTTTGTCAGAAATATCAACTGATCTCCAAAGCAATTTCCAGGCCATGTGCTGCCCATGAGGGAGCCCCATCCCCCCACTTAGGGAGTGTAATACTTTGACGGATTCCTAAGCTAAGTGCCTGTGAAATTTATCACACTTTGTCTTCATTCATCTTTCCCTGCTTATTAGCAATTATCGTTTTCATATTTATGGACCTTTCTTTTCTTCTCTAAATCACTTGTCTACACCCTTTTATCATTTTCTCATCTAGTTTTGGGTTTTACTGGTTAGAAAGAATTCATTATATGTTTGGGGTATTGATTCTTCTTTCCATATATGAGGTATCACAGAAAAATATGATAGATGTTTAAATCTTAAATATATTTTAAAAATATTTCTATAGTATTATTTTATAGTAAAAGATACATTGTCGTTAATTCTTCCCAAAATATTATCCCTTATTCTGAACTCACTATCCCATCCTTATTGTCACTTTCTGAAGCATTTCGAAAAGAAAGTCCTTTTTTGTGAGTATCTTTCACTTCATTTTCTTGGATACTTAAATGCTCTTTCTGAATATAGTAGATTCAGAATGTTTCTCTTTCATGATAGTGTGAATTTTGAGGTGCCAGGTCTGATAATATGCAGGATGAGAATACACTGTAATATTTTTGGAGGCTGCCTTTCTGTTGGATGGCACCTGGTAGCAGCACTGGCCATATTTCTTTAAATCACATTTTGTAAGCATGCTCACAGGAAAGGACTCCCAGAACTCTTCAGAAAGTAGCATGCATGATAGCATAATGGCATCCAAACAGAGGGCTAGGGGAATTAGTGGTGCTGTGTGTGTTACTGTTAGAAATGTTTTAAACTGAATATTCACCGCTGATTTTGATCACCCTTCTCCAATTTTTTTCTTGTATGTTAACTTTACGAAGATTGTTACCCACCTAGAATCTATTTTTTGGATGCACTTTAATTTTATTTTGAAGAGTAAGAACAAAAAATCAGAAACAGGGCAGCATACAAAAATACATATGTTACAGATTTTCAAAACAAGAATAACTGATCAACAACGGTTGATATAGGGTTGGCAAGATAGTTCAGCAGTCTAAAGCATATGCTTAAGCAACAGCAGGGACCATGATAAGATCCCCAGCACCATATGCTGCACCAGCCCAACCCCCAGGGCAGGCTGAGCGAGCCGTAACATAAATAAATAAATAAATAAATAAATAAATAAATGAAATTTTAAAAAGTGGTTTATATAGTATCTGTTGTTTATAATTAAATCTGTTCCTCATATATAAAGTGTCTAGCACATAGTAGGCCCTGAGGAAGTGTTTGCTGAACAAGTAGCCAAGCTTCCATTTACTCATTCAGGACTTTCTTCATAGTACCATGTTCAGGGCAACTGCACTTCTATTTAACAGACAGTACATTCTGTGCATGGAGTTGGGGTGCGATTGCACGAGTATATGCATAAACACTAAACTGAATGATCATCTTGAAAGCAGGAAATACACGTGTTTCAGTGGCCTTTTATATTTCTGTTGTACAGATTTCTTATGGTTTGAGTGTCCGTGGTGATCATTATTACATTTATGAGCCAAAAATTTCCCATGAAGATCAATAAACAAATCAGCAGGTCAACCTGGAAAATACGGATGTTTGGTAGCAAAAAATATTGAGTTGGTTTATCTTCCATTTCTATGATAATCTCCCTGAAGTTAGCAGCTTTTGGCAGTCCTGGGACAAATCCAGGGAGAGAGTGCGGCAGACCTCCTAGCTTTGGCTTCCTGTACTCAGAGCAATGTGAATTTCAGAGCAGGAGTCAGGGGCTTAGAAATTGGTGTACAGAGGCCCAACAGCTAAGTTTTCTAATCTTTCACTTTAACAAAATAGGTGGAATTACAAGAAGTGAAGATAGATCACCATGGGAGAAGGTTATCTATCCTTTAAAAAAGGACCAAACATTTTGGCAAACTACCTACAAAGCGGGTAATCTATCTACAAGCTCTTGACCTGGTACTGGCAAAACAATGAGTTTCCCTAAAATCTTCAGTCATCACTTCAAATTCCATCCCCTGAGGACTTTTTAAAGCTGTAGTAGAAGTTGTCGGGACAGTTTTGAACAGGAAAAAGAAAAAGAACATACTTAAATGTTTATACTTGCTTAAAATCTAATGTGTGCTATAAGAGTTAGATTTAAATTGGAGGTATGGACAAGTACAAGTTCCATATGATGAATGGGATTATTGTGTATATTTAAATTGTAACAATAAACCTAATGAAAATAAATAAATAAAATGATATCCATTGTAGGGCTTGATAGATATCATTTTGAAAGCTAAATTGAAACTATGTATCTGAGAACATGGAATATTCTTTGGTAAAGTTCAAAATAAAGTAGTTGTCAGATGACTTCTTGTCTGAAGGAAATAAAATCCTTGAAAATATGAGTTGATCTTTTATTTTATTTATTTATTTATTTTGCTTTTTGAGACAGGGTCTCACTATGAAGTTCAGGCTGGCCTTGAGCTCACTTTTTAGCCTAGGCTGGTCTCAAACTCACACCAATCCTCCTACCTCAGCCTACCCGAGTGCTGGGATTACAGGCGGGCGCTGCCACGCCTGGCTTGAGTTGATCTTTTATGTCACAAAAAATTAAGCTTCCCAATGTGTATGGCTTAAAATACTCCAAAACCACAAATAAAAGTTGTCAATACCTCTTAGCCTACATACTTTTGATCATCTAGTGTGAATTTTCAAGCATTTACAGAAACATTATAATGATATCTCTTATGATGTTCAAAATCTGTTATTCTGATTAAATGAATATTCCATATAGCTGAGATTAATGTTTGTAACAATGGCAACACTGAAAACAGAAACCCTAAGCTTGTGTGTGTAATGAAGTCAATAAATAAAATTTAAGTAGTTTCCTGCTTTATACATGTAGATACAATATCATTAGTAAGATAAATAATTTTCTTGTCTTTGTTGAATACATTGAATCTAAATGCTCTGCCTACCATACCTGAGAGCACCAAGTCCTGCTCATCTCTAGGCATGAGGTTCCTTTCCAATAAGGTAAGACCCCTGCCTGCATTGAGTCTCATTCCATTCAAACATTCTATCAGATATTTTTCTTTGGAAACTCCTTTCCTTCTTGTTATCCACAGATCCAGATAATTTCCTTTAAAGCCTGATTTAAAATGTGAGACTCAAGAGTCTTTTTTTCTCAAGTTGAATTTTCTTAAAGAAAGAAAATTTTCAAACAATATAAATGAACTTCTATGAGTAAATAAATATGCATGATACAAAAAATTATAACTTGTAAGAGTGCATGGCAAAGCAGTGTAAGGGTAAAATGACTGAAGCATGTAACAGGCATGTACAAATCTATCAAGATGAAGCCCATGAATCTGCATAACCAATATCAATGAATAAAAAAGACATGGGGAGAAAATAACTGGAAAGTTATAAGTGAAAAGCCATTACACCTCAGTTCCCTGTCTGCTGTTGGTTAACTCATCCAAGCTCTTCAGAATTTATCTCTTGGTTTTAGTTTATAGAGAAAAAAAATTATTCTTTTTTGGAAATTATGAATCTTTGAGTCATTAGTTCAGTTACTATTCAAATATTCAATTTCACGCATAATCAAATAATAATAAATCTAAGTGAGATGATATATGCTTTGAGAGTTTTAATAATGTTCTTATGTATGGGCTTGGTATAGCAACAGTGCAGATTGCATCGCAATTTGCCTATTATACAGTTTTCCTGCTCTGAGTGAGGGTACAAATTTTCTGCTATAATTGTTTCCATGTATATGCAGATCATCTTCCTTGAAATAAACATCACATTTCCAACTCTCTGTTTTGAATAACCAACAGTGGTCAGCAAGTGATCTTTACAGTTCTATTCAATAACAAAACTGAATCCCTTTTCTACATTATATAATATTTGAAAAGTTTTATCTGTAAATTTACTAAGGTCTTCTTATGTAAGTTTTGTTTGGGAACTACAGATGAACTTTTGTTTGTAAAATGAAAACAATTTGGGTGGTTGTTATTCTACTAATTTGTATGATACAAGAGAAACAAGAAATTAAGGAATGTATCAATTATCTCATCAAAGGGAAATGACAAAATGGATGTGGCATATTATATTAAAAACAAAAACAACTTCCAAGCATGATACAGTTGAAAAGAGGAGGCGGCAGTTAGAAAGCACGGATGGAGCCATCAACTTTGACTGCATCTTCTACAGCTCCCTTGCCTGCATCCCAGTGGCTGGAACAGTTCTCCAACTCATCTGAATCCCAAGATGGATATGTATTCACGAGCATGTACTCTTGCACACACACACACGCACACCTATACACACACACATACACACAGCCCTCTTCAGCTCTGAGCTGTCCGTGACTGCTCTGAAAAACCATCTCTCACTCACATGAATAGAATTTCCCTTGACAGAGCCTTTCTTTTGCACGGTGTTCTGGTTTAGACCAGAAATGCCCTGGGAAAATGTGGCTGTGCAAAGGAATTGGATCACGGTGTCACTAAAATAATCAGCAAATGATTTCACCAGGAAGTTCATAGCCAAATGTGCTGGTTGGAAAAGAAAGCCACAAAGGTGTGACACAAAGGGCACATTCGTGTTACTGGCTCTTTCCTTTCCCTCTGCTCATGCGTGTCATGCATTGAACATCTGTTCTTCTCCTTGGTCCCTCCGCCATCTTTTTCTTTGTGACTTGCAGCCAGCCAACCACACACTAAAATAGTAAACCATGATAGACCCCTCCTCCCTTAAACAGGTTCTGAATTTTGCCCTGGGAATGGGAGAGTGGTTCATACAAACCTAATGCTTTCACTTTCTGCTTTTATGGTACTTGCACCTGAATTAGACCTGCCAGGCACTCATCTTTGATAGGACCTAAGCACTGCAAAGTCATACTGTTATATCTGTCTTGTTCATTGGTTTTACCCAATGTAATGGCAATGCTATTATCCATACTAGAAGCCCAGGGCACATTCTTGACAACTGCCAGTTTTATCCTGAATTCTGCTTGGTCATTGCTCTGTTCATTCTTGCCTCTAAGTATCTCTGAAGTCCATCTACTTCTTTTTATCCCTGCTAACCACTTTCCTGGTAGTGGCCACCACATTCTTTAGCCCAAGTCCCTGTCATAGCTTTCTGGGTGGCCTCCCTTACTCCAGTTTCTCATTTTTAAATTTCATCTCTGTCCTGGAGGGGGCCAGGGAAATAGCTCTGTGGCACAAGTGCCTGTCTGGCAAATGCAAAGGTCATGAGTTTGAACCCTGGTCTCGCACAAAAAACAAAAAACAAAAACAAAAACAAAAAAACCACCTTTCTTTTCATCTCTGTGCTGGAGCCGGAGTTCTTTCTGCAGTGTGGAACCAGTAGCCTCACCTTGTCAGAACTGTTCTTGTCATTTCCAACCATAGTGCTTTTCTTTCAGATCCTTTAATTTCTCATACTTTCTCTCATTTCTAGATGCCCTCTAGAATAAAATTGGAATAAAATTTCTGAGTACAGCAGAAGTATCACCTTTGGGCTGTCTGAAGCACATTATGTTTCTGTGTAATGTTGAATCATTTATTTTTTTTTCTTCAAGAAGTACTGAAAACCTTTCAGCATGGGAACCTCAGGAACCCAACTGACTGACATAGATTTCTTCAATGTGACCTCCAAGGAACACTTGAGAACAGGATATTATTGGATTTCAGGATAAAGGCTATATGAACTTGCTTCTCAGTGGCACTTAAAGTTCTATTTACACTGTTCCTCAGGATGGCTAAAAAAGGTAGAAAAAAACAGTCCTAGCCATTTCTCTTGCATAACAGTTCATTGGCAGCTTTTAAAAATCCCCATTACTTGTGCTATACAAAATAGGCAGTAAAAATCTCAACTTTCTATGTCAGCAATTGTCCCCTTGGAAGACTAACACCCAAGAGCCAATGGTCCTCTGGGAGACCTCCTGGAATCCTTCTCCAAACAAAGAGAACCATGTTACAGGGTAGGCAGAAGCAAACCCTTATTCATTCACAAATAAATTCATATTTGCATCGTCCTGTGTTCTTCCTGCCTGACTTATTATTTCACTACCCAGTTTACTCTGCCATTCTTTGATTACTACCTGCTTCTCCATGTCCTCTCCCCCCAGCCTTCTCCCCTGCTTCATCATTCTGGCTGATGACCAAGCTTTTCATTTTACAGCAAAACACAAGAAATAGAAAGACCATTTGCTTTCCTCCCATCAACCTGCAAGCCTGCCCTTAGTTGTTTCCTTCTGTCTCTTTCGCCTTAACACTGAGAATGAACTACCTTCCCTTGACAATGCACTGAGCCCAGTGCCCCCATCATGTGACAATGCCATCCATTGTCTCTTGTGCATAGAGCTGGTCCTGCACATGTCCACTCTTCCATCATTAATTCACACTGGATAATTTCCATTAAAGAATGCCATGCTCTGATATCTTCTGTTACAATTTTCTGGTCCCATATTAACAAAACTCCTCTAAAGATAGCTATATATACTTTTGTCTCCTAAGCCTTTTGACATATTACCCCATAAATGCTGTGTTTAGCCATCAACAACCTTCTATTGTTTCCAATCAAATGTTTGAATTTCAGGTCACTTCACACCGCCTTACAAGTCACTCTTCATTGCCTTCATGACTTTTAGCTAATGAGTCACTCTTTTGTGTCTTCCACACATGCCCACTGTTCCTCTGTTTGTCCCAATGGCAGGTGTTCCAGGGTTCAGTCTCAACCTTGATCAGATCCCTTTTCATTTCCTTTCACTTTGCTTCACTCCATCCATACAGGCTCCTTAAGTCAAGGTGTTAAGTATCATCTACATATTCATGATTTCCAAATCTACATCTTCACACAACTTGCCTGAGGTCTGGATTTATTTTTCCAAGTATCCATTTGATGTCTACTTGGATGTCCAACAAGCTTCTCAACTTTCACATTCCTGGATTGACCTCTAGACATTTCCTCTGAGACATGTTCCTTCCTCACTGTTGCCTGTAACGATCCCATTCCTTCAGGAACTTGGGTCAATGTTTTCTTTTTCTTTTGCAGTCTTCCTCTGATCCATGATATGTTGTCTGCTTCACTTTCAAGTCAGTCTCAACTCCATTTTTCAGCCCTAACTGCTCTCACTCACATTAAGCCACACTTCTTTCCTTGGGCAACGGTAACAGGCTAATATCTACAGGTTGTCCTTCATCCAGAAGCTGAAGCGATCTTTTAAAAATGTAGCTCTAGTAATGTTACCTGCTTACTTAAACTCATCACTGCCTCCCTCCATTCTTGAAGCCCAAAATCCTAATTTTGGCTATTAAGTCATTTTATAATCTGCTACAGATCATAACTGTGAAATACACAATCTGAAATGCTGTAGTCCTGAAGGTTGAAATTCCCAAAAGTCAAAATTCCCGTAGTCTATAATCTTGAAAACCTAAAACCTCCTAAAGCCATAGTCCCAAGAGTTTAGTCATGAATGTTGACATCTTGAAAGCTGAAATCCCACAAACCACTACTCCTTTTTGGGAGAAAAGGGATACATTTAGAGGGAAAAAAGTCAAAGTCTAGGGAAGTGACTTGCATTTGGACTGTAAGTAGGATAGTGTTATCAGTTTGGTAGAATTAATATGTAAGAGCCTGCTAAAGCAGTATGTTGAGCTTCTCTGGAGGAGACTAGTATAACCAGTTTACAGAGGCAGAATTTTCTTCTGCCACTTTGGACATCAGAACCCCATATTGTCTGGCTTTTAATGTCATGATTTCAACTAATACCTTCTTAGGTCCCCAGACATTTTCATCTTTCCCAATATTTTAAATTCTAACATGTTTTGCAATTTTCTTCTTTTTTTTTTCAATTCTTTTATTGTTTAAATTTAACAATGGTTATATTACATATTTTCATCATCGGATCAGTTTAGATTAATACATATAGGTATATAAGATTTTTTTTTTTTTTTTTTGTCTTTTTGAGACAGGGTCTCGCTATGCAGTTCAGGCTGGCCTTAGACTCACTTTTGTAGCCCAGGCTGGTCTCGAACTCGCACTGATCCTCCTGCCTCAGCCTCCCAAGTGCTGGGATTACAGGCGTGTGCCACCACGCCCGGCTCTAGGTATATACAAACAACTAAACATTAACCTTTCTAAATCCACATTACTTTTTTTTTCTTTTCCCCCTTTTTTTCTTTGAAGGTTGACATATTGCATATTGTCCTCACAATCATTCTATAGAGTGCAGTGTGTGGGCATGACCCACCTCCCTATTAATGTTGCATAGAAAAAAGAAAGAAAGAAAGAAAAAAAAACAGGAAAGAATATACTTCTCTTTGGACTAAGAGGAAGCAGATACATATACAATCAAAGGTTTTGCAATTGCAGTGTGCCACCAGTG